>JBBMKA010005678.1:0-41621 GCA_037833695.1 Sechiopsis laciniata | reverse complement strand
TGTGTTTTTTTTTTTTTTTTTTTTTTTTATTTATTAAAAGTATTGTGATTATTCAATCAGTATAACTTTAAATTTATTATATGAGTCCAGTTTAAGCTTTGTATGAAAATAAAAAAATTAAAATTAAACATTTGAAATTTTAGTGGATTAAAATACATCAAACCCCAAAATATAATGATTAAAAGGATACTTTTACCATTTTTATGAAGTCCAAAATATACATTTTGAAAGCTAATAAACAAAACAGTTTCCTCAAACAAAAGCCCACTGATTCAAATCATAAATCAGTGTCCACTTATTTAAAAATTAATTTTCTATGTATTTTCTTAACATCCAAATATTATAAGATCAAGTGATATAATTCGTAATAATAGACGAAATGTGTGCAAGTTAGTGTGGATAGTCATTATATCGCAAAAAAATCCTGCCATCAAACCCTAACACTCTATTTGTACTTGAAATGAAGAATTCCAACATAAGATCTAAACCAAAAGAAACATCACAGCTCACAATCACATGCAAAGTTGAGAGAGTGTTGTATTGGGACATGGCATGGCATTGTACGGAACCAAAGTTTGAAAGTGATGGCAAATGTGGGTCTAGAGATTTCAACACTTTCATACTTTAATTTACAATCACATCCACCAACTTTGTCATCTCCAACTTCTATTTTTGTTCCTTTTCTAAAACTAATAAAAAAGGGTTTCATTTCATCACAATTCACATAAATGACCAACATAACAATCATATTTTATACCTAACTTTTACTACAACAGCCTTGAATTGGCATAAAAATTAACAATTATGAGTTAGCCAAGTGGTCAAAGAAACCTTAGAATCAAAATGTTATAAGTTTAATCTATGGTAACCTACTTATGAAATAATTTTCTACGAATTTCTTTGACATCTAAATATTAAAGAGTCGGAAGGTATACCCCATGAAAATAGTCAAAGTGTTCGTAAATGACCAAAAGAATTGACATAAAAATTAGTATTTTACATAGTCATAATGAATTCTATTAACAGTACATAACTAGATTTCATATGCCTGTTTTTCAAAATAATAATAATAATAATAATAATATATAAAGAATAAAAAATCATATGCCTCGAATGTAAGGCCGAGATTTTACTTTATAGCCTCACAAGAAGAATCAAACCCAAGAGCTTGGCAAATGTATACACAAACCTAAAGTCGTCCTCAACCAACTAAGCTGCCTCTTTGGCATCACCAAAAGAAAAAACCAACTTTCTCACACCAAAAATCAACTGAGTAACTTTTTATGTTTTCTGTTTTTGCTTTTAACTTTTTTAAAACAACTCTATTTAATAACCAATTTTGATTTTTATTTTTAAAACTTTAAAAACGTTTTTAAAATATTAAAGGAATTCTAAAAACTAAAAGAAGTAGTTTTTTAAAATCAGTTTTTTTTTTTTTGGAAAATGCTAGAAAAATGATAAAACACGCTAAAAATAAAGTTCGAAACTGAAAATTTAAAATTTATTAGATCAATAATATTCTAAAATAATTTAATTTTAATTTATCAAATATTAAAAATAATATTTTTTTATTTTTTAAAAAACAAAAAATAGTTATCAAAATTTTCATTTTTTAAAACCAAAAACTAAAAACTAAAAATCAAAACCAAAAATAAAAAATAAAAAAACAAAATAGTTATCAAACGAAAAAACAAGTAGAAAACATGGCCAACCTGTCGTTGTCTCATCCAATAAAGATAAGTCCAAAGCTGCCACAACCATTAGATTCTGAGACTTGGTAACTTTATATGATCTGATGAATGATTGACTTTTCTTCTCCTCCACGTTCACACTCAACCCAGTAATCTTTGCACGGATATTTATCTATATTCCACAAAGAAAACAAGTTCATTTACAAATCGTAGTCGGGCGAGCGGCCAAAGAGTTACAGATCCTAGTTTACTATCTCGACTAAAGTAACGGCAGCGAAGACAAGATATAGAACACCACCAACATATTCGATAATCCGCAAATATAACGGTGTATGTTAGAATGAGGACTGGACTTGCTTTGTTTACGTAATTTCCAGGAATAAGAATATGCTCCACTTTTGAGCTAAAAACAGACAACTTGAGTAAGCATCAACAAGAATAACAAGCAGCCTAAAAGTAGCAGGTGGGCCTAGACTTATTAATAGTTGAAACTCAGGAAGACTGAAAAGCATAAAACTTACTTGTTCCAGAAATTTGTTAAGTTCAGCTAATGAATGTAACTTTTTTCTTAACCAAAAAATCGGAGCTTTGCCTCACTATATGCAAGGCACTGCACGCCTGTCTCAAGGCCCAGACTTAGGAGACAATAAGAAATTTTACAATTAAGCTCGTTCGTGAGACTTAAACCTGGGACCTCCAAAGAAGCATGTCTTTCAACCATGTGATCTTTAAAAAGCAAGCCATTATGCTAATCAACTCTTGATTGTCTAACGTCAAGGGTGGAAAATATAAGATACTTTGGTTTGTATATGGTAGGATTTAGAGAGGGTCCAAGTTCCTTTACAGACTTGGTTATCTTGTAATTTCGGCAATTTCTACACTGTAATAGGTTTGGGTTCCATCAGCAAGTTGAATGGTTCAAGGTACACATTTGTGGGTACCATAATTCTAGACTGGTGTAAATAACAAACATCTGACATGGTCAAGAGAATATGAAAAAATCATGTGCTTCAATCTAACAGAAACTGATATGGGCTGCTAGGAGGAGCTGTTTTCATTTGCATGATTCTAAGGGAATTCTGGAAGGGGAAAGAAAGAATACAGTCACCATAAAAATAGGACATATGCAGATTCCAGAAGGAAAAAATAACAAAGGACAAATGCTACATTGATATTCTATTCCTTTTCATATTTGGTTGGGAGAGGAGAGAATTAAAGAAAGCAAATGGGATTTCAAACAATAATTGCTTTGAAAAAAAAATCCTCTCTTTGTGGGAGACACAAGACTACTTTTAGGACATTCAAAAGAGAAGTTTGACGAATAATGTTCTCTTCTCACTGATCATCTTTTCCTCCTTGTGTCAATAATTGAAAAGCTAAGAAAATATTTTACCCCTACAAAAGCCGCCCTAAATTTACTTTCTTGAAAAAGTAATCATAAAAAGGATCAAATTTTTTTTTCTTGTGCAGTGAATAACTGATCTCAATACAGCCCCCCTCTCCCCAAATGGAAATAAGACAAATAAAAATGCTGTCATATCAAAATCCTGGCTGGTTGGCCTTTCGAACCACACATTGAACAGTTAAAAATAGTAGGCCGTAGCGTTGTGCTATGCTTTTTTAAAGGGAGGGTGGAGATAACTTAGGAAGCAAGAAATTCATTTGAAGTTCACTTATGAAAAACATTGAATTCATCCACCTGGAGGTGTAACGTGCAGTAGATAGTTGTGAACATTCAAAAGGCATATGTGAAGAAAAGTGGACGAAGAATGAATGATCATCTTACCTTCTCTGATAAAAAATGACCCTAGTAAGGAAACTCCTAGAACTGCAAGCTGCAGATTTATGATCAAAATTAGTTTAAAAAATTGGCAACTTGATAAGTGAGGACTTGGTACTTACACGCACATACATTGTTCAAAATTGAAGTATTTATGCATGCTTTCTTTTTTTTTTTATTTGGAAACTGAGAAATTGGAGTTTTGCTGCACTATATCCAGGGTAGCCACGCCCCTAAGCCAGGTGCCAAGAGACATTAAAGGAATAAAGACATTGGGAAGTGTCTACAAATTAATGCCAGTAAGTCTCAAACCTGGGACCTTTAAGAGAGTATACCTTCAAAGCTTAAGCCTTCGATCACAGCGCCACTCTTTGAGAACATGGAAGGAATGCGTGCTTTCAATTAAATTATGCATGTGCCCCATTTTTTAATCAAGACCCAATTGCATATATGCACATAAGATTCAACTTAATGTAACAACTATGGATAGAAGGTTCGTGATTCTGTAGACACTCAAAACTGTTCACTATCTTATAGATCAACTTTTCCCACTGATCAATAGATTTAAGTAATGTTTACGCAAATGGATGAGGATGCTATCAAAATAATAGTAGTTACCAATGCTGCAATACCATAACCTGCAAGTGCACCACCAATGACTCCAAGTGGTGAAGAAGCAGCAGCAAGGGCTACATATTGCAGAAAGAAAAATAGTTGTTCATGGCAGGAAGTCAAATCAGAAAAACACTGGCAAATTCTTGGAAACACACAATTCAAATGTTTAATGACAAGATTACAATTTTGGTCCATATAATGATATTGTAAAATAAATTATTGAATGAGGAAAAAGAAACTTAGGTGCTTTGGATCTCCCCAGAAGCTTATTCCGAGGACCGAATTTTATAAAATGTTTCTAGTTAAGTCTCCATTAGTTCAAAAGGTGTGGAAAGATGAATACAGTTTACATTAAATCTTTGTTCTAAACTTCCCATTGAGTCCTGATGAATTCCAAACTTGTTGATCAATTCTTAATCTTTTCGTCATTAACAAACGGTCGGTTGATATAATTAAATTTTCCAACTTATTATCTTAAGTTTTTGGGTTGATTGTGGTTTAATATAATTCAACATGGTATCAAAGTAGGTCCAGAGTTCGAAACTCTGCCAAGTTGTTTCCTCCCCAATTAAAATTGAATTCCATTTGTAAGACATTTCTCAAATTTTTAAGCCCACAAGTGAGGGGGGTGTTGGTTAATATAATTAAATTTACTCCAACCCATTAACTTAAGCTCTTGGGTTGATTGGTGATTTAACATAATTCAACACGAGGGGAAAGGATTACTACTTGGCCATGTTATCCCCACTCAGCTACAAACACTAATAAAAACATGCTGACGACAGTACAGACAGCAGCTAATGTCCCAGCGCCATTTCCTGAGAACTTCCGGACAGCCAACTCTACCTGAGATTTAAAACAAAACTGTTATTTTGTAGCCTACTTTTAGCTATTGGAGTCCAATCACACAAGTCCATCTAGCTTTTGGTGACTTCGTATGATTCTTGATAGTGGAAATAGTTGTTTTTACATTAGTTTTCAGACTTTGGTTTTAGATCTTCAATATTAACTATGTCAGTAAAAATAAGTTAAAAAAAGTTACAGAAAAACTCAAACCCATAAGCCTTCAAAGAAATGTTCTCCACCCTGCACCAACGTAGGCATAATTCTCCTAAATTTTTTTTTTTTTAAATCTTTAAATACTCTCAATCGATCAGTATGTAAAAAAAAAATATTAAAAAAAAAAAAAAACTAATAAAAAAATTTATAAAAAAAAAACCTACAAAAAGTACAAAAACTTAGCATCCCGACATCAGGATATCATAAACCAATGTATTTTTTCAAAACATTTTTAACAGTTTGTTTTCTTTTCAGATGTAGAAAACATTTAATTTTAAAAGGAAAATTCTGAAGTCCATCAGCTTCAATCCTTTGACTCGTGCACGAGGAAGAAAAACAAATCTGATTGGCTTTGCATTATGTTGAAACATATTAAATGACCAATCAAACTAAAAGTTTAAGGTCGATAGGTTTGAGTAAATTTAATTATATCAAGCAACTCTATTCTTACTTGTGGGCTTGAAAAATATGAGAATGTCCATCAAATGAAAAACAATATTAATTGAAGACAAAACGACTAGAGTTTGAAAATCATGACCTCCTACTTCAATACCATGTTGAGTATAAGTATATAACTAATCAATCCACAACTTTATGATGGGTTGGAGTAAACTTAATTATATCAACCAACCCATTACAAGAGGAATTCTATATTATTCTTTTGTACTTGTAGTCTGAGGTCTCCTCCTGTATGTTTTAACACTTCATAGGGAGCTTATCCATTCCACCAAGGATTAGTCTATTTTCATGCCAAAATTTCCCTTTAATTATCTAGTATTCTCCTTTCTACACTTTTAAGGTATAAAACTCTAGTTTATTCTTACATAAAAACCTAACACTTTCGATAATATAAAAGAAGCACCGTACATTATACAGTAAAGATATATACTAGAGAACTTGAACAAAAAGTGAAAGAAAGTTATATTGTAGGACAATGTCGTGCAGACATCAGTACAAGGGATTACCTCCTTCAGTTCATCTTCTGCCTTTAGTCCATCGCTTGAGCTGGCATCAAGCAATGTTGAAACCCCAAAATTCACCTGAAATTAGTCAAAAGTATTCTATTACATACATAGAAGGCTTTAGAGCTTGAGTTTGGTTATTTTCTCAAGTTTACAGCTACTTAAGTGTAGTAAGCTGTAAGGAATATAAGTGGTTTTGTCAATCCCTAAACCACTCTCCAAGTCAAAACTATAATGGTGAAATATAGAATTTTGTTTACACCGAGTAACAGCCAATAAGACAATGTTATCAAAGAATCTAGTATAGTCGATGACTCAATATCTTTGCCTTGAAAAATGCATCTATTTCGTTCCAGCCAAATGTTCCAACAATAAGCCCGCACAAAATTTTCCCACAATACCTTCTTTCTCTTTTTGAATATCATCAACTGGTAAATCACTATCACCAAGCCTGTGAACATGAAAGTAATAGAGCTAAAGGGATCAAATATTTTGATGGTAAGTAGAATTTTTTTAAGCGGAATCAAAGTTAATATTTTCTTAAACAATAAATTGTTAAATAATGAATGAGCCCAATCCACGATTTCATTTAGGACCATATAAGTAAATCTCAGCCAACTTGGATTAATGGTAAGTTAAGAACCGATGACTTTTTCATATTCCTATAGAGGCGCTTAGGAGGAATCTCACCAACATGGTGAAAAGTTCGTCCCAGAACAACAGATATGATGGTCATTGCCCTGCCATGGACAAAACACCTCTTGAAGGATTTGATAACGACTTTTCCATGTTTTCATGAGATATCAACCACACAATCTGTTTTGAATTAATATAATTGCCAGGCACACCAATTATATTACATAATTTTTCCAATCAAGGTATGTATGCTTGACATGAACCGTTTTTAAAGATAAAAACTTTTATTTAAAAAAAAAAAAAAAAACAAAACAAAAAAAAGTATTAAGCATATCTTTATAAAAACGCCAATTCATAGATTTTTTTTTTTTTTTTTGGAAATCAGGAAATTGGAGCTTCGATCCACTATGTCCAGGGTAACCACACCCGTCTCTAACCAATTCATAGATGTTACAAGGAGTGATTTACTAACTGAAGCAAAACCTGTGCTAATATCACCAATGTCTTCAGAAGGGACAGACTGCGACCCAATAGCAATATCCGAACCAGCTAATGTCTGCTGAGAGTCTTGAAGCATGAAGAACCCAAACAGGAGCATGAACTTCAGATATGAACAGCAGGATTTTTTGTCATCTGTAAATTCATGAATTCCCCTTGCTGAGTTGAACATTGCTGATGATTTTTCAGATGCACAACTATTATCCAAAACATTCGCTGGTCTTGCTGATAAATGCCAGCTGATAATTCACAGCAACTGTACTCACTCACGAGGACAAAGCTCCTGGAAGACAATTTATCGCAATGGACAAGTATGCATGAAAGGAACCCGAAAATGTTACGTTTTATAGGTGCATATTATTTAAAAGAAAAACAAGACATATAACATCTATAAAAGAACGTATAGGTTGAAAGGTATTTAAGAAACTGTCTTATAAAATCATATTTTTAACGACACAAAACAGTAAAAAGAAAGCTAATTGCCATGGGATTAGTTAAATTGAAACCACTCACGATTACGAGTTCCAAAATTACATGTACACATTCTAAGACACTACTATTATGCTTATACTTTTATAGGAAGTAAATAAGTATTTAGAACACCTAGAATCTAGCATAACAAATGGCAATACTACACACATTGGATTGCAAAGCAAATGTAAATGGAAAAGAGATAGTGAGAGAAACTTACTTGACGATCCTAATATTTTTAAATCACTTCCCATTTGCACCAATACCACTCTTTGTGAGTACTTGCGCAGGATCGACTTGAAACCCTACATTGCAGATATAGTTACTTCTGCATCAGAAATCATAATTGTTTTTCAGGGACCATTTTTTTTTTTTAGATTACAACAATTGGGAGTTGGAGGATTCGAACCCAAGAACTCTTGGTCATTGGGTAAACACTAATGTCGTTGAGCAACCGCTCTTGTTGGCGCTTTTCATGGACCATTTGATAACCTATCCATTGTCTGTTTCTTTGTTTTCAAGTTTTCTATTTCTCACTCCACATGCTACATTCAGTTTTTTTTTTTTTTTTTTTTTTGAAACTGAGAAATCAAAGTTTTGCTCCACTATAACCAGAGACATCGAAGAAATGAAGACACAGAATGTGTCTACAAATTAATGTCACCAATGAGTCTCGAACCTGGAGGACCACACCTTCAAGGAATGAATACTAGTTTCAGTTTTAGAAACACTATTTTACTTCTTCACAATTTCAATTTCCCAAAACGCATCAAATAAGTGTTACAACATAACAGCAATGGCAATCAAGATGACCATTTTAGGCCCTCGCCATTTGCGTTATCTTCAACATCGTTTTAATCTCTCCCACTGCCAGTTTCTATACAAAGCCATTCTACCAAAAACTAGAAACAAGAACAAAAGAAGACCTAATTCCGCTATTCCACGACATTCTCAGCAAACTCACTAGTAATGTTTCCTATTAGCCATTAACTTACAATCAATTAACTGTAGCAAACAAAGAAACAACTTATGAGGATCGGAATTACCTGAGATAAAATTGGAAGAGAGATTCCTCGAAGGAGAGTTGAGATAAACCAGGCTAGAAGCAATCGATTTGGAAGATGAAGAAATTGAAGAATGTAGATGAAAAGTGAAGATTAAAAGTGTATAGCAGAGCCTGCCATTATTCGTCAATCTCCACCATTATTTATTGCTCTGAATCTTTACAATTCGAACACGAAAGCTGGAGAAAAAGAAGAAGGAGCAACGGTCCCAATTCAACTTTATTTTTCTATCCGTTCCCGTTGGGCCCAAACCCTCTTCGCACCATTTTAAATGTTGGGCCCAATACTTTTTTTTTTTTTTTTTAATTCGAGCAATCAAATTTAAAAATATTTGTATTTATAGTCATAAATATGATTCAATAATGTATTATTAATACTCATTAATACAATATTTATTTATTATTAATACATTGTGTATGTATTATGGATATCTTGAAATGAAGATTTTTTATATAAAAGAGAGAGACAACCGTTTTATTGACATGAAGTTTTGTTTACCCTAACGAGTGATATCAAATTGGTGATAACACATTTATGTCGTTGAGTAAATAAATGTCCATTTCATAATGAGAGATTGAAGAGACATTTGAGATGACAATTAATCACCTATATTAGTGTATTTTCATGACTAAAGATTAGGAAAATGGAATCCAATCCCATTTTCCTAATTGTAGTTAAACTAAAATAAATTTCTTTATTATATTTAATTTACACATTAAATTGTAGACGTCTTAATATATATATTTTAATGTACCTACTAGGATTCAATCTTGAGACCAACAACATCAACCTATCAAACTAAATTATAATTCAACCTCTTGTCCATCAAGCTACGATGTCTTTAATGTAGTCATCTAAATATTAGTTGACTATATAATTATACTAATAATTGAGTGAAGTGGTGTATTATTGTTGTTAATGTTATATACTTGCAATAATTCATGTGGACGGTTTTTTTTTTTTTTCTTTAATGGCTTAGCTCAATTGTGTTAGTTCTCTCTTGAAAAAATGCTAGTTTTGTCAACATTCATATCAATATAAAAACACTGCAAATTGTACAATTTGATTATAGTTGGACTTCTCACCCATACAACAAGAGATCGAGCCTGAGAAAATTTGTATATATTTTGGGAGTAGTGTCGCATAAAAAACAATGTATCATCATGGATCACTATCTTAGTATATTTTTAGAACTAACAAAAAAATATCTTCAATATATTTTTAGAATTAACAAAAAAATATCTTTAATATATTTTTAGAATTAATGGATCTAGTTTTATATATATATATATATATATATATATATATATATCATGTGACATATTGATTATATAACATTTAGATGTTAAGAAAGTCCGTACGAAATTAATTTTTAAGTAGATGATCATTATAGATTAAATTCATCAATTTAATTATTCCAAAATATATTTTGATTACTAGGTCACTCCATGATAATTAACATTGGATATAAATATTTACAAATAAAATATTTGTAGTTTTACAATAATTAGAAAACGAGAGATTCAACTCCATAATCTTTTAAACATAAAAATATATTGATAGGCAAATTCTTTATAACCATCAATTCCACGCCTTTCTAAACTGTTGGTGTAACAATTTCAATACAATACTTAGAACTCACATTTCATTTCATCTCTAATTCCATTTTTAACATTACAACTCTTTCCTCTTATATCATTTAGATTTCTTAATCGACATTCATTTTTTTTTTTTTCCTTTTTTTGTTCTCTTTTCTAATAAAACGAAAACTAGAACCGACATTTTCGAGGCCACCCAAATTGAGGAGACACTTTCATATGTCAAAAGCAACTTGGTAAATTAATATAATTAGTTTTTTTTTTTTCTTACATTGAATTGTGTTCTTGGTACAATTTCTAGAAGTAAATGGCAGTTAATTTGTAAGAATGTTTGAGGACATTTATGACATATGGCGGATCAAATCACCAATCTCAATGCCAGTTCATCTATCAAAATTCAACGGTCCTGATGAAATTATGTACTTCACAAATGCAAACCCAACACGCCAGAATAAATATCACATCATAAATTCACAGGAATCAAGTAAAACCCTTCTTTTTAAATATTAATTACCTTAATTAAGTTAAACTTTTGATTAATTTAAGTTCAAAAATCAAATCCAAAAAAAAAAAAAAAAAAAATCTGCTTTGTGGCATTTTCCTGTAAGAATGAGAGACACATCAGCAAAGAAAAGTCCACGTCAGGAAGCTAACGACAGTCTGCAGTTCTCCTTCCATTGCAGTAGCCAAATTGTTTATTCCCTTGTTTTTAATCAAGAAGATTTTTGGAGAATTATATTTGGTAAATTATAAATGAGATATAGTTCCTTCGCTCATTTTTTATTAATTTTGAGGTGCAACTCAATATTATTTAATATGACATCAAAGTTCGGTAATGACCCTCAAATTTTAATCCAAATCCAAAAATGCTTAAAAATCTAAGAGGATGTTAACATTAGCTTAGCGAGTATTTAATTCCAAAAATTCGAATCCAACCCTAGCAAAAAATAAATCAAAACTTTTTTGAGAATATAAATACGTTAAGGTTGGCTATTCATACATAATTAATATTTTTTTTGTTCAAATAATCACTTAACACAATTGTTATTATAGACAAGTAACTAACTTCAACCTACTTAAATCACTAATGATTAGCAAAAATATATTTTTAGATTTTATTATATTATATAGACTAAATTACAGTTTTAACTCAATATTTTTTTGTATAACAATTAAATTCAAATTTTTTGAAATTAAGAAAAAAATCATAACTCTCTTTAAATCATAAAAAACAAAATTTATAATGTATCAATTATATTTCTAATTGAGAAGTTTTTTAAATGACATTTTGATCGTGGCATACTAATAACTTTTTTTTTCTTTGGTCAAAAAAATAAATTTTTTTTTTCGTTATTTGTTGGCTCTTGTTTTGTTCATATAAAAAAAAGAAAAAATCATTGCGGGTGACTTTAGCTAGATGCCCAACAGGTAATCCAAAAAGGTTTCCCACCAAACCCTTTTAGGCCACCATGGAAATGACTCAGATCAGATCACAGAGAAGAAAGCTAGCAAGTAAAAAAAAATGGGGAAAAGAGAAATTTGAAGAAAAAAAAAGAAACCCCCCTTGAAAATACAAAATCTTTGTTTAGAATTCTTAAACCCCAGAGAAAAATTAGGGCCAAAAAAAGGGGGGGATGGATGAGAGAGAAAAGAGAAGAAGAGAGGGATTTTTTTAGAGTATGAAATGGAAAAAAGGGGAGAAGAAAAGAGTTGGGAAGCAGAAAAGGAGGAAAATTTGGGAAAAAAGTTAAGGAGAGAGGTTTTGTTTGGGAAAAGATGTGGACCTTCCACTCCAGTGCCTTCATGGAGGATTTGGGCTCCTCCTCAACAGACCATCATTAACCAAACAAACCCTTTTCATCATAATAATAATATTTCTTGTTTTTCTTCAATCTCTGCCAGAAAATTAGCAGCTGCCCTTTGGGAGTTTCATCAGTATTTTCCCATTTCCAAAATGCATAGAGCTTCCAATAATGGTGCTGCTGATTCAAGGCTCATCCGCCGCCGTTACCTTCATCATCATCAGAAATCTCATAAGGACAAAGCCTTTGAACTTTCCAACTTTCTTGGTGATCCTTGCCCCAGCTCTCCTGAACAGGTCTGGTTTTTATTTTTTTGTTTTTTTTTTTTGGGGTATGGATCTGTGGCTGTTTTTTGTTGGTTTGTGGATTAGGGTGAAATTGAGAGATGGGTGTTCTGTTTGGTTTAGAATTTGGTGATGATTGAGTGTACTAGGTTGATTTATGTTGATTACTTGAAAGTAGGGAATGTACATCTAAGTCTGTTCTTGTTGTTGTTCAAATCTGGCTGGTTTTTTCTGTTTTAGTTTAGAATGTTTGTGAACTGTGTAATGATTGGTTTGCTTTTTCTGCCTCTTAATTGCTTCCTTTTATGATGGTCCTTCTCTATTTTCTCTTGATATTTGGCTAAAGTAGCATTTCCTCTGGTGTATCATTCTGTTTATTGAAGATGTCAGATTTCATTCAACTTGTTTGTGGCAAGCTGCTTATTCTTAGCTGGTTTGTGGATGATCCAGGGCATGTTTGGGAGTTTGATTTTGGGATGGCCATAATCACTAAAAAGGGCATTACAGAGGTGATTTGGCACCAAAATCACCTCCAAACATGCACTTGGTTAGAAGTTTGGGAACTTTCAATAGGATTTAAACAAGTTATGGTGTTTGGTGTCTAGTTTAGTTCATTTTTGCTAATATCCATATCTAGGCAAGCTTTCATACACCTCTACTATTCTCGCCATCTTATAATATTTGATTGTCAAGGAAATTTATTAAGTAGGTGGATACCATGAATTGAACCAGGTTCTAGTTTAGTACATTTTAAGACATCTCTTTTGGCTCATACGTTGAATATTTATGCAATTTACCTCTGTGTTTGCATTTTTATAACCACAATTGGGGGCTCTTTCATGTAATTTTTCAGGCTAAGGCGTTCTTCGTCACCCCCTCTTTATTTTATCTTCTGCATCTTGGTTCGTTGGTTTACCATCTATTTGTCTCTCTTGCTGCTGGTGCTATTTACGTTTTCTAGTTTCTATTTTTGAAATTGTTATTATACGTTTTGTCTTTGTTCCTCTTGAACTGCTACTGCAGTACAGATTTTAATGTAAATTGTTGATCCGGTGAACTAGCTTGCTGCGTGGTTTAACTCCGTTTTCTTTTTTACATTTTGGTGTGCGGCGTGCCGAATTATCTGAATCCTCTTCCTCATCTGCTTTTCCCTTACCTTATTATGATATTGTGCATATTAGAGTTCCAGAAGAACTATTTGGTAGTTAGAATATTAATTACTAGTCCCTCTTATTCATATCTTCTAATTAACCAAATCGATTCAATGAGTTCCAGAAGAACCATTATTTATACTATTATATCTTGGCTTAAACGTTCTTTTTGGTTCTCTGATTATAGTTTCTCCACCTTCCTAGCTGACTGGAGTGGTCTTTTGTAATTGTCCTCACCGACACTAATTTCACCCATCGATGAAATTGTTTCTTATCCCAGAAAAATAAAAAGAAATTTCAATGAGTTTTATTCTGTTGGCTATCAATGATTCGATCTTAACCTTTAGGTCAACCAGGTTTGTAGTTTTTCTTCCTTATTATCTTCTGTCTTCTCACTACTCATATCTTCCAATGGCAGTCAGCAAGTGCAAGCAGCTTAAGGAGACATGTTGCTGCATCATTATTGCAACATCATCAATCAATTGAAAGGAATAATCAAGCGCTTCAGCCCGCATCTCCAAGCTATGAAAGCTCAATGGAGGTACAATTTATTTTCTTGATTCCACCTTTAACAAAACTTTTTCTCATGCAATTTTGATGGTAAAAGGCGATATGCCTTTTCATCTACAGAATCTGTTTCATTAGGAGGGATAAACAAGATAATAGTGATTTGAATCTCCTTTCGAGTCGAGGATGTGCGGAGTTGTTATACTACCCTATTCAAACTGGTAGCATAGAGTGAGAACTAACTGAATTCAGCTAACATCATCTTTATTTCAGAACTTCAAACACGATTATAACTGATAAAATTGGTTGTCCTTAGAATTGCACCATGTTTCTGCATATTGTATATTAATCATTAACGAGGGGGGACGGGCGTGATTAACCCGGATATAGTGGAGAGCTTCCAAGTTTCCCAAAAAAAAAATCATGAACGAGGGAGGATCATTTCCCTTGTGCATCCGTTTCTGTTCACATTTAAAAGACCGCCATTAAGGTGTGGTTGTTAACTTGTTCTTCTAGAATTATGTTCTTACCTATGGCATGTGTTCCAAATTGATCAAATCTCCACTATCTACTAGTTTTTTAAGGAACCAGGCTTCTCATTAAGTTACCCTTTGGTCGGTTATCCAATCTGATCCTTGAGTATCTTTCTTATGTTATATTGTAGCTTCTTTTTTTGCAGGTGGCACCTTATAATGCGGCAATCACTCCTAGTAGTTCTTTGGACTTCAAGGGAAGATTAGGTGAATCGCATTATAGTCTTAAGACATCGACCGAACTGCTAAAAGTATTAAACCGAATTTGGAGTTTGGAAGAGCAACATGCATCGAATATAGCTTTGATAAAAGCATTAAAAACAGAACTTGGCCATACTCATGTCAAGATGAAAGAGCTGCTTCGACAACGACAAGCTGATCGTCACGAGATGGATGATTTAATAAAGGAAATTGCAGAAGACAAACTAGGTAGAAAAAACAAGGAAGAAGATCGAATAAAGGCCGCGATTCAGTCGATGAGGGATGAACTTGAAAATGAGAGGAAGTTAAGGAAACGATCCGAGAGCCTACATAGGAAGTTCGCAAGAGATCTCCCCGAGACAAAATCTTCTCTTGTGAATGCTCTAAATGAGTTAGAAAGAGAGAGAAAGTCTAGGATGCTGTTAGAGGATCTCTGTGATGAATTTGCCAAGGGCATAAAGCACTATGAAAGCCTGGTGCACGGCTTAAAACAGAAACCTGGTAGAGCCGATCGTGATGGTTTAATTCTCCATATTTCGGAAGCTTGGCTTGACGAAAGGATGCAGATGCAGCAAGAGAGCAATGGTGCTGACATCGAGAAGTCAGTGGTGGAGAAATTACAACTTGAAATAGAGAGCTTTCTCGATGCTAAACGATACGATGCTAATGATAGCAAGAATGATCAGTTGTTAAGAGAACGTCGTAGTTCACTAGAGTCAGTCCCATTGAATGGGGCTGCCAGTGCACCTCAAGCTGGAGACGACGAAGATTCACAAGATGGTGATTCACATTGTTTCGAGTTAAACAAGCCGAATAACAGCAATACCATGACTCACGAAAACGAAACTGCAGAAGACAATGTCGACAAAGCAAAGGAATCAAATGACATGCAAAGGAAACTCGGGTCTCATGAAGGGTCAAAAAGCCGTACCCCATCGAACTTGCAAGTACGGTTTGAAGAACAAATGGCTTGGGCAATGTCTAGCAACGGAAACAAGAAAGACCGGTTGCTAAACACTGAACAAGGAAAAACCAAAGGAGTGCCTATCGAAGTAAACAAACCATGCAAGACCGAGAACTGTCCAGATACCGATGGCGGGAGTAACAAGAAAAGAAACAATCACCATCCGATCCACGGCTCGAATTCAAGCCACATGCTCAACAACCTTATCAGAAATCAACTCTCATTGAAGGAGGGGGACAATGTGCACCCTGAAGATGATGCTTATGGTGAGGCCTCCTGCAGCAACACAGGGTGGAGGAATCAAGCAAGTCCAGTGAGACAGTGGACAATTGCAGCCCCGGAGATCAACACAACACAGTCGTCATCGTTGTCCAAATTGCCTCCCGGACTAAAGGAGAACACACTCCACGCAAAGCTTATCGAAGCAAGGTCGAAGGGGAGTCGGTCACGGTTAAAACTTTTCAAGTGATTTGTGTATACAAACTGGGAATGATGGGGAGTGAGTGGAGACTTGGAAACCATTGCTAGTGTAAAATCCTACCTTTCATTTTTAGGTATTTGGTGAAAACACTCTCCTTTTGAATCTTTGTTATGTCACAGTATGGTATAGTACAGTTTGTTTCTTTTTTTTTCATTCAACTTCAGCACCTGTGAGGATTGGTATATTAGTGATGGATGAGAAGTTTAATGTTATTACCCTCTTTTTAACTGCAGAAATCAGATGGAAATCAAAAGAAATCTTTCCCTTTTCTGGGTTTGAAGGGTGGGTGAGGTTTTATTTTATTAGTATTATTAGATTAAAATATTATTTTTGGTCTCTAGATTTTGAATAAACAATTTGAAGTTAATATTAATAAATAGTAGTTTAACAATTGTAATACAATGTGAAAATATTTTTAAAATTTAACGAGAAAGATCTCAACTTTTAATTAATAAAAATCAAAATGGACAAATTTAAAAGTTTAAAAGTTTAAGAACTATAATTAGACATTTAAAACTTTGGTTACAATTATTACTTCAACTTATAATTTTAAAACTTTGATATATATATTTTACTTATGTTTTTAAAAATTAAACTAGAATTTGAAAGTTAAAAAATATAGCTTCAAAATTATAGACAAATTGTAGAAAAATTGAGTAAATACAAACTTAAATTTTAATAATTATAAACAATCAACGAAATGGTTATCAAATTCAATCTAAAAATGTAGAAATCAAAATGAAAAGGTTCACGGAGGAAAATGAAATTCCATTATTATTCGTAAAACAAAATTAAACTTTGAAATGAGAGAATTTTTGGTGACGTGTAAAAAATGGGCATTGGTGGAAAATGCATAAGATTAACTCTATAGTTTGTTACTAAAATAAGTGCTCTTAAGTTGTGGGATGTGAAAAGAGTTTAAGCCATTAATAATTTTCTAGAGATGTGTGTTTGATAGATGAAATTATTAAAGTCTCATTAATAATTATTTAATTTTTTATTTTTTATTTTTAAAATTTAAATCTACAACGACTATCATATCATATATTTTTTCTACATGAATATCTACATCTTACTTATATTTATAGAAATCAAACTAAAATTTAGAAACAAAAAAATTACTTTCCTAAAATTTATTTTTATTTTTGAAATTTAGTTAATATTCACATATTTTCTTTAAAAAAATGTTAAATATATAGTAAAAAAGTTGGAAAAAATGACAAGAAATATGAGTAAAAAAATTTTAAATTTTAAAAATTAAATAATTATCAAATGAGAAATAAACTAAAATTCGAGTATGTTACAAAAACGTACGGGCTTCAAATAGAATGACATACCATAGGACTTTGGGCTTATCTCTTATAAATAGCGGCGAGAACCATATATTATAAAATGGAATGCTTGGATTTTGTGACATTCGGAATGCTCCACTCCAAATTGAGCATACATTATTCTTATCAAATAGTGGCAAAACTCGGAGAAATAAATTAAATAATCTAAGGAACTTGTATTAATCAATACTTCTTGATAAAAGTGGCTAAGAATCTATAAACATCATAAAACTAGTTAAAACAAGCAAGTTGGGTTGTGTGGAAGTTTGAAAAATGACTCTTTTACCATAGATTAGAAGAATAAAATAATATAGTGAGAGATAAGCTCAAACTTTATTTTACCCAAATATTCAATTGGTGACTATGTTTTTCAATCTTCTGATTTAATTTTTGAACTAAAAAAAAAAATGGTACTTCGTATTTTCATTGAAGCAAACAATACTCATCCTAACATTTGGATCCATATAACTTCAAATTAATAATGATTTAGTACTAATTTTATTCTTTTGATTTTAAGATAGTGGCTTCTTTTAAGTCTAGATACTTTAAATTAGATTGCAATCGATAGATCTAAATCAAATAAAAAACGAATAAGATGAATTATAAGCTAAAGTAAAGAAAGAATGAAGAAGAATGTTGGGAATACAAACGTTGTAGAATCTCATATTGGTTAAATAAGGAATAGATTTTAGGTTTACAAGGAAAGACAAACATTTTTATTGATATGAGATCTTTTGGGAGAAGCCCAAGAACAAAGTCATGAGGGCCTATGCCCAAAGTGGACAATATCATACCAATGTGGAGATTCGAGTAGGTTTGTCGTCCCTTATCAAATAAATTACACACTCACGTGATTTCTCTCAAGGAAAGAAGAAGACCTAATGAGACTTTATATACTAACACAATTTATACACTCTTAAATTTGATGTCATCTTATTTTTTTTATAAATATTAGATAATGTTTTCTCGGCTTTCTAATATAATATAATATAAAATCTTCTAAAATCAAAGTTAATCTCATACTCAAGGGAGCACTCAACACCTAAGGGACGGGCAAGTAAAGATCTAACCCAAAAGGGGTTAAACGAGAAGTTTTCGACTCTTTAGGGGTCAGCTAAAGACACACCTGACCCCAAAAGGGTTAGGCATGGAGGATCCGACCCTTAAGGAAGATCTTATCTCCCTAGAGTCGGCTAAAGGTGAGCCTGAAACCTCCCAACCCCTTGGGGGTCGGGTAAAGGAGATTTAACCCCCCAGGGGCAGCTAAAGGAGAGCTTGATCCTCTAAGGGTCGGCTAAAGAGAAATCTAATCCCCAAAGGGTTGGGCATGGTAAATCTGTCCCTAAGGATTGGCTAAAGAGGAACCCGACCCCCAAAGAGATGGGCAAGTTGGATTCGACCCCCAAGGCTGGGTTAGGGAAGAACCCAACCCCCAAGGGGTCAGACAAGGAGTTCCTGATTCTCATCGGGTCATTTAAGAGAAAATCAAACATCCAGGGTTGTTATACTTCTAAGATAACCTATCTTACCCAAGAACATACATGAGTGGATGGAGAGTAACGACTAAGAGTCGCAAAATCATTAACCTGGTATTTAATGGCTAAACTGTTACAATGATACATAATTAAACGCCATTAAGAGGAGCATTAATGGGCAAAAAAGCATTTACAACTCTGATGACTATAAGATCAAACCTAACTTCACCATATTAGGTAAGCTAATCTCATTCCGATAAACTCTTTAACTCTCGAGAACATACATTATACTATTATTTCTATCTATTTTTTACTTAGGCATCGGAGGCCCGGTAGCTCATATCAAACTGATGTGTTACCTCTTTTTTGTCATTTGTAGACACTCAATTCTCGATTATACAAATTTTATTGTTGATCCTAGAAGACCATTTTCGATATCAACATACACCTTTTTTTTTCAAACATTGAATATACACTAATATAAAATTTGCATTGTGTTTTCTCCGTATGTCTTGAAAATAAAAAAATTAAAACAAAACATTTAAGGATATAAATATACTAATCATTAAAGTTTTTTTTTTTTTTTTAGTTCAACTTCAATTAAGGATGAACCAGTCGGATTAATCTCAACCTATCAATAGAAATATATATACGAATTTATTTTTAAAATGTATTGATCCCCAAAAAATTTTGACATTTTAAATTAATCTACATAGTCGTCTCGAATCTACACTTTGAGGAGAGCACACCTTCAATCACTATACTACTCCAAGAAAACTATTGATAGTTACTTGATTATTCATTAAAAAATAATAAATTGATGAACTTTCCTCACCTAGAATCTAATCACTAAACTGAAATTCTCCAACCTAAACGTTTGTCATTGATTTTATTTTAATACAATAATATTTGAGATTAAAAAATACAACTTCTTAATCAAAGATTTAAGTTAGTTTTCATTAAGTTAAGTTTTCTTTAATTTAATTATCTAAAAGTTAATGATACTTAATTGACAAAGTTAACATACGCAACTATTCTCAAAAAAAAATTAAAAAAAAAGTTAACATACGCAACTTTAACTGGCTAATTAACTCAACATATCTAAATCTGACTTATTTTAAGCATTATTGGTAGCTCATTAAATAAACTAATACCTTTTATTTTTATTTTTTTTAAACGAAGTAATACCTAGCTTTTGTCACACTTCCATACTTTCCCAGTAATGCTTGTTACCTAAATGCAATTTTTTCACAATTATTTATCGTTTACATGAAACATCACAAATTTTGTCAGTAATGTTTCGTGTAAACCATAAATAATTGTGAAAAAACTGCATTTTCGCTATATTATAAGAATATTCTAAAAATATTTATAAAATCTTTAATTTCTTCATTACTTTCTAATCTAGTAAAAATTACTATATTAGTTAAAAAGACATATAATTTAATCTAGTAAACTTGGCAGGGTTTTTTTTTTTTTTTTTGAGTAGCAAACTTGGCAGGGTTTAGTTGTGCATTTTATATTCTCAAAAAATAATAATAATAATAATAAGTTGTGCATTTTATTATTTAAATTATCTTAATTTTATTTCCTATAACCTGTTTAGAACTCGTGAATTCTAAAACCCACATCAGAGTATGTCCTAAAACACATTTTACACATCACATTTTATTAAATTATTAAACTAATTAACTGCCTTTTTTTTTTTAAGAATTAACTGCCAATAAAGAAAGTAAAAAAGTCTCTTTTTATTACATGAAAGTAAAAGAGTAGGAGTCTAAAATTTGGTGAAATTGAAAGTTGGTACTAATTGATACAATTAAAAAATAATAATAATAATACTAATAATTCACAACTTGAAAGGTTAAGAGTAAAACTTGAAGAGAAGGACTTCTCTACGACACATTATGTGTAGCAGAGAGCTTTACATTTCACATCGTGTATAAGAGAGAGTTCTACAATATATCTATGTGGTATCATTAGAGTTATATACATTTATTTTACAAATATAAATATTAAAAATCTATATATTTGTGTGATTTTAATAATGCCACATGGATATATTAGTAGATCTTCTTATACATGCATGTGTATGGAAGTTTTCCACAAACTTGAATATGTATAAAAAATAATAATAATAAAGGATTTGATATATATTCCAATTCAAGAGCTTCATTGGTAACACATTAAAAAAAAAAAAAAAAAAAAGCTTCATTGGTAACATTCGGTAATTAATTAAGTGCCTCTATGCAAAACAATTAATGAAACATTATTGATTCCACTGAAAAAAAATTACATCAGCAAACTAAAATTGTTACAAGAATAACTTGAATATACTTTTTTTGGTACAGGATCTTCCACTTCCTTTCTTCAAGAGTGATTTTCATTTTACCACCAAAAATAGAATTTCAAACGTTTAATCAATAATACACTTTAAAAAATCAACTTATTTATTTTCTATAATTTTCATAAGTTAAATAAAAATTTGACTTTCTACTAACAAATTTTAAAAACAAAGACAAGAATGAAAATGTGAAAGTCACTTACAATTATTTTAAATAATAATAATAAAAAAATTTAAATGAACTAAAAGGTGATATATTAAATTTAGAATGATTTAAATACATATGGATTTTTTTACTTTCAAATATTGTAAGTTTTGATAGCATGTTAACATGCAAGCTAACTGGAACAATTACAAATATATGTATTATAAAATTGGTGGTGATTATTTTTTACTTATTCTAAAAAAGTTGTGAAAATTAAGTAAACCTTGAGTTGTGACAACATTCCTAAGCAACAAAATGATTATCAAATTGACTTCAAAAACAACAAACTTTTGTCCAGAATTAATGTTGCTCAAACATGACCATCCATAAAAGAGAAGAAAATCATCACAAGATTGAACAAAGGGAAGTGTTTAAATGAAAACAAAGTGTTTTTCCTAGAACAAATATTCTAGAGGGTGTTTGTTTGCTAATTTAAAAAAGATTTAGATGGAAGATTTATTAATTTTTCTTTGAAAATCTACAATCAAACCAGCTATTACTAATTCTTTATTTTTTACAATTCATTTATAACTATTCAATCATTTATAATCATTCATTACAAATCAATCAACATAACTCATTTTTAATCATTCATTTTTTAACTATTCATTTTAAATCTACATCCAAACAAATTTTAATTATAACTCATCTATACAAAAATTACATTCAAACGAATTTTTTATTATAACTCTCAATTTTAACTACTCAATATAACTCACCTAGCTAAATCTCTATAAACATGGTAAACAAACACCCACACTAGGGTTTAAATGATACAAAAAACTGACCAGTACTGTACAAAACAAAACATTTGATTTCAAGTTCAAACTTTAAATTCTGAAATTGAGATTAAAGTCTGTTCAATAGTTAATAAATTTGTTGAATTAGAACTGTAGAATTAGATCATCCTAAGCTAAACAAATTTCCAGCCAAACCCAATTTACATAGCAATACTCAGTAATAAACCTAACGTCTAAATCGATTGCATAAAAACTTAAATTGCATTAAAAGAAACAAACACAGATACTCAATCAACAGAGATATTTTCTTTAGGTTTGACATGGCAACAAAGTTAAACTATAATTATTAGGGATGAGGAAAAGATAAACTAGATAAGTATACAACTATCTCTATTAATTCTAGATCTCTTTGATGAATCAACAAATAAAATCACAATAATTATGTCTGTAGTATATAAATATCATAGTGGAGATAAATCTAAAGTTATAGTCCAATTTCAAGCTTTGCATCTATTATATATCATAATCATCTCGTCCAGGAACTTTGAGGAGAGCACACTCGAACTTTTAAACTCTCAACCAATGCATGATTCCAAAATTATCACTTCCCGTCCCAACAATTTATCACTTTTCATCCAATTGAAATAATAGACAAGGTAAAAATACAGAATAGTGAGCCCTTTCATACCCTATCATGTACCTATAAAAAATCAGAAACATGAAAAGAAAAATCAACATTCCCCAAAAAAAAAAAAAAAGAAAAAAGCTAGCTGGGATGAACGGTATTTATTAAAAGAGAAATCCATCTCTTAATGCATTTTTTTACATTAAAAGGGAGAAATAGTGGAAACTTAAGGCACGATCTGCATAATTCCATTCAACTTCATAAATTTTTCTTATAAAAAAACCAAATAGGTATAATAAAAATAAATAAAATTTAAAAATTTAAAAATAAAAAAAAAAACCCCATCAAAGTAAAAAGTAGGGTATCAAATGGAATTTGTAACCTTAAATGCACCTTGAAAACAAAAAGGAAACCTAAGATGAAATAAAAAACATGCAGAGAATTAATATGTATGAAAAAAAAAAACTCACAAATTAATCAGACAAAAAGAGGAAAAAACAACAGTCGTTTTCTGAGATTATGTTTGAAAAGGTTTGTTTAATGTTATAAAAGAAAATTGACAGAAATAGAATAGAAGAAAAGGGTAAAATAGTAAAATGTCAAACATTATTCATTTACAGTTGGTCTAAGAGAATGGGAAGGTGTAACATGTCTGGGAACTTGTTGCAGAATTCTGACCGACATCCAAGTAGCTATGGCGCCGAACCTCGTGTCCAAATAACCTGCCCAAAAAAAAAAAAAAAAACTTCATCTTTGTTTTTCAAAACCCTAGCAATTCAACTTTTCCCCTCACTAATTAATTTAAAGATCAATATTTATACTAAATAATAGGAAAAAAAAAAGAGAAAAAAAGAAAAGAAAAGAAGCATTTTAAGTTCAAAATTTAGGTTTGCAACTTTCTACTTTTAATAATTTCAAGTTATTAATTTTATTAAACAAAAAAATTGTTAATTATATGACTTAATATCTACTATAATTATTTAATAAATTAATTTTCTTAGAAAAAATTGGACTACAAGTAATCATACTTTATATATCAGCCGTCAAATTATTTGGTTTTAAATGATTAAATAGAAATTATATTATAAATCTTAAAAAAGTACTTATTTCTTATATAATATAATATAATCCCAGACCATGTTAAAAATGGATAGTGAGTTCCATAAAATAAAACTGAAATTCGATTTAAAATTGGTTAATCCAAAATAACACTATCTTCAGAGCTAAAATTAAGTATTGCACATTACAAAAAATAAATTTAAAGAAAATAAATAGGGATCCTAACAAACTACTACTTTTATCGCTGAATATCTACTATTTATACAATAAATTACAAAAAATAATAATAATAATAATAATAATCTTCAACAACAGCAAAAAAGATAAATCTAACAGAATCTTTCTTTAAATGGGTGCTCGGACATTCGACCTGCAACACTGATGATATTAACATTAACCAGCTGATGTTAGCACAGATCTTGGACTAAAAAAAAAACCATAGGAAATTCAAATTAGAAAAATAAAAGGTAAAATCAAAAGAGTAAAAAAAAAGAGAAAAGAAAAGGGAGCTCCCTTCAGTCCAAGTATAGGAAGCTTAAGATTTAATTTGTCTCCCGCATCATTCAGTCGTTTACTGAATCGACACGTCAATTGTTGATTCGGTATTTGAGTGAATGAGTCGGCAGCTAATTAAACCCTACCGCCACCCATGAGTGGACTGAAGAAAGCTCTCTTAACTCTTACAAATTATTTCGAACATAAAAAAGGAAACCCTAAAAAATGATAATGAAGAACAACAAAAGAGAGAGATCATTTTGAAGGTTTATGAAGAATTTGAAAGTTTTGGAAGTGGATCTCAGGTTGGGGAGGAAGAGGGGTTTATAAAGATGAGGGAGAGAGAAATATATAAAAGAAAATAAATTAGGAAAGAGAAAACAATATTAATGGGAGACATTCATATGCCCTAATCTCCTCCTAGGATGTATTTCAACACAAACACACCAAATAAAAAAATAATAAATAATAAAAAATAAAAAATAAAAAATGCAAATAGAAGAGGTAAACTTTGCCCTATTTTTATTAATTCCTGGGAGATATATGGAAGTATGATGCTCTTTCCTATTTGTACATCTACATTTTAAGTTTTTTTTTTTTTTTTTTTTTTAATCTCAAGTAAAAGTTCAAAGGTAGGCTTTTATGTAGAATAAAGAAATATGTCCATTATTCTTTTGGAGTGGGTTTTTTCAAAAAGGAGTTAAAAAGTAGGTCAAATTCACTATTCATGAATTTCAAATTGAGAAAACCTTATTCGGAGGTGTGGTTGATTGAATCTTTTAAGGCATGTATGGATGAGAGGTTAAAAGATGGGAGGTAGGAAATTTACATTTAAATAACGTTATTTATAGAGTGATTGCAGTCAAACTCACGTTTGAATGTGGTTGTTTGCAAATGGGTTAGTAAGAATTTTTTTTTTTTTTTTTTTTTTTTTTTAAATCTTTTCAATCCAAATTAAAGAGCTAACTTAAAGTTTGTCCATCTCTTCTTTATTTAATGGGGCAATGAGAATTCTCCATCATTATCTTCTTCTTATTTTTCTAAGAGAGAGGGGGATTAGGGCTCTCCACCTCCCAAACACCGGCAAAGAACAATTTTGGCAACAAATTTGATTCCTCTCCTCAAATTATTTGTTTTTACATAAACTCCATCACCGTTTCATATAACTCATATTATGATGAGAGATTAATAATTTCATGTTCTTTATTATAATAACTTTCATCTCAAATACTATTTATCATAATTCATAACACAATATGAACCTCAAACATAATTTATAATGATTAACTCCTACTCTAAACAAGACTTAAATTTTGGGTCAAATTGAACCTAAATTAAATAATCAAAATAGCTCTTCATTGACCCTTTTTTTTTATTAAGAAAACAATCAACTAAACGCTATCGCATGAAAGATATTTCCACTTTTTGGAGCAAAAGATGGGTAACAATCTTGTTAGTTTTTTTTTTTTTTCCTGAAAATTTTAGTTAATTTTGTAAAGCCATTTTATATAATCATGCTCTAATCTTACTCGCAGGTGACATTTCAAATATCATACAATTTTTTTTCTCTAAATGCTTTCGTTTAATTCAACAATATTTTAAGGTGAGATTAGAAACATGTAACTTCTTAATTACTAAGTCGTACATGATGTATCGAATGGATTAATAGTGTGTTGGTTATCTTGATTGGTGGTAATCTATTTCAATTTCACAATCACAAATTTTGATCATGAAAATCAATATTTAGCTCTCATCTTATTTAAGAATAGTAGTACTATCTATATATAATTTATGGTGATTGTGAGTAGTTACTAAAGAATCGTGTTTGTGATTGAATAAAGGTTAGTTGAAGAAGAGATTGAAATGAGAAATTAAATTGAAGCGAAGGGTTTGAATGTGGGTTGTAACAAACTTTTTCTACCCTACATAAATGTAAGGTAAATTTTATCATATGTTCTTTCTCCAACTCCCCAAAAGAATAATATGAACATGCACAAATTAGTAATTGAATGAAATAATATGTATTATTGGTCATCACCATATTTGTCTGTATGACAGGGTAAGAAAGGTTGGCATTGGATTTTTTTTAGTAATAAAAAGTATAAGACAATAATTAAAAAAAAAAACAAAAATAATATAAAGTTCAAGACCTAGAGATGCTAGTAGAAGGCTAGTGTCCCTGGTTAGAAGCATTTTTTTCGACCACTTTAAATCCTAACTTTAACACTACTTTATAATTTTATCTTTAAGTCATGCAGTTCTTCGGAGAAAGTAATGGAAAGAATAATATAAATTTGTTTATCTAGAAAAAGGGGGAAAAAAAAAACAAAAAAACAAATCAAATGTCGTCATTATTTAGTACTATAAGAGGGAAGACACGATTTATTGTTTAGTATTTAAATGAGTTATTACAAATTAGTTTCTATTGTTTTTCAAAAAAATACAGTCAAACCATTAAAAAATAGATATATTATATCCAAACGAATTATTTCAACTATTTAAAATAATTATTGATTTATAATCGTTTAAAATAATTTTTTATTTTAAAAACATTCATTTTTAATAATTTATTTATTTTTTGAAAGAAAGCATGTGAAGCTTTTAAGAATGAGAAAACAATTTCAACCAGAGATATCCAAGGAGCTGAGCATGGTCGGAAGATGGCTTCCCCATCCCCATCACATATGTCCGTCTCTATGAAATTCATCGAAAAATAAATAATAAATAAATTGTAAGTATGATTGGAATCGAGGAAATGGGCTTTCGTGGATTTTTTTTATCGCTTCTCACTCCCTTCATTACCCGAAAATAGAAATTCACCACCCATTCAGAAAAAAAATAAACATCTCTATGTATTTATTTATTTTTTTTATTTTAGTGCAAGTTGAAAATTCACCACCCATTTTAGAAAAAATAGATATTTCCATCTATTTATTATTATTATTATTATTTTTAGTACAAGTTAAAAATTCACCACCCCATTTTACAAAAAATAGATATCTCTCATTTTAACTACAATTAAACCATAGTATTTGCATTTGGATTGAGCTAGGCCAAGATGGTTGAAGTACAAAACATATTGTTAATTAATAGTAATTTTATTCCACTTCTGCAGGTGAAAAGACTAATCGAAAATAGGCAGTGAACAACCCCCAAAAACAAACAAATCATATATATTTATATATATACACTTTTTTTTTTTTTTTTAATACTCACTTTCTCAGCAAAAATCAACAGAATTACACGAGCAGCTTTACGAGCACGCCCACTAAAAGCAAAATTCAGTAATGAGTTGTCATTTCATTCATATTTGCACTCTTCTACACAGTTTTAAAAATTAATTAATTTTTATTTAAAAAAAAACATATATTTTTTCCAATTCAGAAATTCTGTCCCTCCACATGTACTTATTTTCTAACTAAAAAAAACTTTATTTGAATGTGTTCAATCATGCACAATTTCATAATAAAATATTTGAATTTAAAAAAAATTTGTAAAAAATAATTTTCGAATAAATAGTCACCATTGAACATTACAATCTTTTAATTTCTTAATATTCTTCTGCCTACTTAACTATTTGCAATATATATAATCAACACTAATAATAGCTTTCTATAGTATAAAACTATCGGGGTGGTGGAGTTAAATAACTATTTAAATTGTTGTTATTAAAAATTAAGTTTGGTTTTTTTTTTTCTTCATAATTTTACTACCTATAAAAGTTTAAAAATAGAGTTAAAAAATGACTTTTCTTTTAATAATTAAGTGTGGTAGGTTTAGATAGTTTTTTTTTTTTTTTTGAAAAAAATTAGGTTTAGATAGTTAATACTAATAAAATACAATAGTTTAATATAGATTAAAATTATTTTTTTATTTTAACTTCAAAAAAATAAAATAATACAATAAAAAATAGAATATAAATTATATTGTAGCATATAGGTTGGCATCAAGTAATACTGAATATTTCTTTTTTAGCTTAAGAAAAAAAAAACAAGTAACATTCGGCCATGTTGCTAATCATATTGTTCAAATTTTGTCAAGGAAAAACAACTTCTAACAATCCATTGATATGGTTTTATTCAGTTTGTGTTATGATTTTATTTGTTTTTTACTACACAAATAAACGATGATATATATGCTTTTGTGAACAATTTGGTTTCTGTCTGAAAATCAATCCGTTTGTTTGGAGCCTCCTCCCTCAAAGCCTTTGACAACAACAAAAAATAGTGCAATTTTCGCACTTCGGTTTCTTTAATGTTTTTTTTTTTTTTATATCCGTGATTATCATTTGAATGTTCGGAAAATTCGTAGGATATTAATTTACAAATAGGTGGTCACCATAAATTGAACCCATCATTTTATGTACTTCAAAATTTCTTTTTGACCACTTGAACCACTTCATAATGATTTAGATTTCCTTAGATTTTTGTTTTCTCAAAACGGCTTTTGAAAATTTTCTGATATTATCTACTCATGTTTTGGTTTAGGAAGTTTTTGGAGTTATCTTTTTAGCATAATTTAAAAACTCGAATTACAAATCTTGTGATTGTTTCTTCTATTTTGGAACAAGACAACGTGTCAAAGAGCCCTCTTACAAATAAGAAAAATCAAAAGAGATTATTGTTTTTTTAAATTAATAATTAATAGGAGGTAGATAGATTTAAACCCGTAACTCTTAGACTAATAGATCATATGTGAAGCTTTACTCTTTTGACATATAGTTTTTTTTTTTTTAATTTTAATAAAGCAAAAGGCTTCCAATTCTTATAAACAAACCTAAATACTGTGTAAATGTGTGTTAATAATTAAATATCAATATCTAGAATGGAAATTATAAACTATGCAGATCATTGAAGACTACAAGAACAAGGTTGGAAATTGAAATTTGGAAACTTGGCCATCAACATGCACAATAATTAGAACCCCTATGCTATGGAAGAGATAAGATTCTTCAATCGTACACATTTTTATGAGCCCAGTCAGCATTGTTATAATGTACATTTCTTTAGTACATAGGCTCGTCGTTCGTAAAAAATAGCATATACTTTAAAACTTGTGATTTCAATAGTTGAATTAGATAAATAAATGAAGCTAGTTTACATTCAAATAAATGGCTTAAATCTCGTTTAATAAACATTTAACTTTTTTTATTTTTTTTTATTTAAGTATATTTTACTCAAATTTCTTACCGTGTACCATCTTTTCTATAATTGATCAATTTTTACTTAAAAAAGTATGTGAGTGTTAACCACATTTAAAAAACAAAAACAAACTTTTGAAACTTATTTTTTTTGTTTCTAAATTTTGATTTGGTTTCTAAAAATATGGGTAAGATGTAGATATTCAAGTAAGAAAAAATATATGGTTAGGTATAGGGGTGTACAAATGAACCGAGAAATCGAATAATCCAACCCAAAATACAAGGGTATCCCTTTCTTCCTAAAAGCAACAAGAACAAGATGAAAGTTGAAAGTTGAGAATGAAGATGACAATTGAGGGATTTCGTTTAATATTATTTGTGACTTTTTATTTTGTATCTTAAGATTCCTTCTTTTTTATGTCTTTGTTGTGTTGGATTTGAATTTATTTGAACAAAAGCATATTGTGTGATAGACATTTGATGGCTAGACATTTTTTTTTATTTAACTATTTCTATATTTTTTACTTATTTTTTCTACTATAGATTTTTTTTGTGAACCCGATGACTCAACCCAATCCTAGTGTAGGCTAATTATGTGGAAAATATTTATATTTATAATGAATTCACGAACCCGATGACCCAACCCAACCCGAAAATATAAGGGTTGGGTTGGAGAATTGACCAACCTGAATTGACCAACTCAACCCAACCCAACCCATGTATAACCCTAGTCGAGTCCACAACCCTTTTTGACAATAAAAGAATCAAGAATCGACCCATTTTGAAAACAAGTTAAAAAAAAAAGTCATTCTCACCAATTACCCCATGTTTGATGCTTAAAATCATTATAAAATGGGACAACCACACGTCTGCACTCCCAAATCATAGAGAGAGAAATGGAGAATCTTCTTCTTCTTATCACTTGTTTCATCATCCTCGTAATCCTCCTCCTCCTCCTCCAAAAATGGCTACTCCCCTATCCAAGCTCCCAAACACCCCCATCTCCACCAAAACTCCCAATCTTTGGCCACCTCCTAAAGCTAGGCACCCACCCCCACATCACTCTCCAAACATACTCCTTAAAGTACGGTCCCCTGTTCCTCCTCCACCTCGGCTCGAACCCAACCCTCATCATCTCCTCCCCCCAAACAGCCCGCCAAATCACCAAAACCCACGACCTCACCTTCGCAAACAGGCCCAAATCCGTCATGGCCGACAAGCTCCTCTACAACTCCCGAGACATCTCCGCCAGCCCCTACGGCGAGTACTGGCGCCAACTGAAAAGCATTGCCGTTCTCCATCTCTTAAGCACCAAAAGGGTCCAATCCTTTCGGGGGGTCCGAGAAAAAGAAGTGGAAATTATGGTGGAGAGCATTCGTAACCGGGATCGGGATACCCCGGTGAACTTGACCGAGGTGGTTTCCGGGTTGACAAACGACATCGTATGTCGGGTGGCGTTGGGGAGGAAGTATGGGAGGGGGTTTAGGGAGGTTTTGTTGGAGTTTGGGGAGTTGTTGGGGAGTTTTTGTGTTGGGGATTTTGTTCCTTGGTTGGGTTGGGTTGATTGGGTTTGTGGGTTGGAGAACAGAGCAAACAGAGTGGCTAAAGAGCTTGATGGGTTGATTGAGGAAGTGATTCAAGATCATGCTCATGGGAATATTGATGAGTGTAGGGATTTTGTTGATATTCTTCTTTTCATTAAAAAACAGAATTCTGTTGGGTTTCCTGTTCAAATGGAGAGCATCAAAGCTGTGATCTTGGTAATCTTTCCATCCATATACTCCATTTGCTTATAGCTGTTTGTATTTGATATGATTCGTTAGCACCCTAATAAAAAACTAACCATGAGGATAAATCATTTGAATCAATATTTTGTACACTGTTTATAAATTACAACTAACTATAAATTTATAAAATTATATTAGTCAATAAAAGCATATTCAAGTAATATGTTGTAGATCTCAAAAAAAAAAAAGAAAAGTAATATGTGGTAAAAAATTTAATTAAGAGGTCGTGAGTTTATATCTCTCAACCCTTGAAGAATGTTGAATTCAAATAAAAATTAAATTACTTTGATGATCCGAATTCATGGACCAAATACATGTTTGAGTTGAATCCAAATTTGTAGATTAAATATCTACTTAAAGCTCATATATCAAATTATATAGTGTATACTTTTATCTCACTACCTTGATTTCGAGGTAGAAATCCATTATCTAATATTTTTTCTATATTTTTTCTTTAAACTTCTGGCTACTTTATCTTATAATAACTATTTAATGTAGATACAATAATGTCCACTGGTTTGATTTTGATCATTATAGGACATGTTTGCGGCAGGAACAGACACGACATATGCAGTAATAGAATGGACAATGTCAGAATTACTAAAACACCCAAAAACAATGAAAAAACTACGAACCGAAATCAAAGAAACAGTACAAAACAGATCATATGTGAACGAGGATGATCTAGAGCAAATGCATTACTTAAAAGCAACAATCAAAGAAACATTGCGACTGCACCCACCAATCCCTCTTTTGGTACCCAGAGAATCAACTGAGTACATAAAGTTAAATGGATATGATATCAAGCCAGGCACCCGAGTGATAATCAATGCATGGGCCATAGGCAGAGATCGAGAATCGTGGGCCGAACCGGAGGAGTTTAAACCGGAGAGGTTTATTAACAGTTCGATTGATTTTAAGGGTCAGAATTTTGAGCTGATCCCATTTGGTGCTGGGAGAAGAGGCTGCCCTGGAATTATGTTTGCAAGTGTGGTTAATGAATTGGCTATTGCAAATTTGGTTCATAATTTTGTGTGGGAGTTGCCAAATGGAGCAAAGGTTGAAGATTTGGATATGTCTGAAGCTGTTGGGTTAAACATTCATAGGAAATTCCCACTTGTGGCTGTGGCAACTCCTTGTTAAGAGAATTATCCATTCTCACTTTAGGTTCTCAGTTTCAATCAAAATAACTTCAATTGAGTGATATTGATTTATTGATAGTTTCAATCGAGTTATTCTGTTTGAAAACAATGAAAAATGAAATATTTGGTTATGTATAAAATATTTTTAAAAAGTTGAAATATATATGTATATAGTTATTATTAATATTTTTGTATGGTTAACTATATCTTTCTATTTAGTCATCAAAGATTGGGTTTATTTTCATTTCTACGGGACAAGATGTTTTTAGCATGGAAGAATAAGAATAATGATGAAAAAGATGAGAATTAGAAAAAGAATACGTGGAAGAATGTTTATTGCGAAAAATAGTGATGCATTAGTGAGGGAAATGATTATTATTTGAAATGCATATAATGATTATATGAATGAACAAATTATATGTATTTGAGGGCAGATAATGATTATGATGAACAAAATATAGATATAGAAAAATGAAAATTGATTAAAAGAAGAATATAAAATAGTCATAAAAAAATGAGATTATAAAAATAATGAATATTAGTGATTCCAGAGAGATGAATTGTGATTTTTTTTTACAAGATAAATAGTGATTATGAAAAGATGAACGGTGATTATGAAAAGATGAATAAGTATCGTTTATGGGAAAATAATTTTTTATGACACAAAAAGTAAATAAGAGAATGATACGTAAGGATAAGATATATAAATAACATTTTATAAACAAGAATTTGTATATCCATATGATTAAAAAAAATCGTATAACCATAAAATTGTAATCGAAGAAAAGATAATGCCACTAAACTTTGTCCATTTGCTCTAAATCAATAAGTGTGCAAAACTCTTAAAGTTTGTTAGTCCTCGTTTCACAATCATTTAGGCCACGTTTCATAATTATTTTATTTTTAATTTTTTAATTTTGAAATTTAAGGTTACAATAACTATCTCACTATATATTTTTCCCTACTTAGATATATATATTTTACCTATTTTTTTAGAAATCAAACCAAAATTTAGAAGAAAAAAAAAAGTAATTTTCAAAAGTATGTTTTTATTTTGACATGTGGTTAACATTCACATACTTTCTTAAGGAAAGATGGAACATGTTGTAGGAAATTTGAGTAAAAGTAAGCTTAAATTCAAAAACAAAAAATCAAATGTTGACCTTAGTTTTTTATTTTTGGTATTTGAAATTTAAGCCTACAACAATTATCTTATCATATGTTTTTTCTTACTTGGACATCTGCATCTCACTTATATTTGGAGTAACCAAACTAAAATTTGAAAATAAAAAAACTAGCTCCCAAAAGTTTGTTTTTGTTTTTAAAAATTGATTATCATTCATATGTTTTCTTAAGAAAAATGAATATATTAAAGAAAATATCAAACACATTATAGGAAATTTGAGTAAGAATAAATTTAAAATTTAAAAACAAAAAATAAAAAACCAAATAAATCAATCTGTAATTACCGTTTAAGATGGAAATAGAAGCAGAAACAAAATTGTAGAAATGGAAATGGAAAAATGTGGCCAACTCTAATGAGCTTAATTTTCTCTTTCATTTGGTTGGATTTGGTGGCCACACTAAGCTTGAGGAGAGAGAAACTAATGAGAGAGAGGGAGTAGGGATTATTTTTTAACTTTTTTCGAAGTTAAGGAACCAAAATTAGAGATTGAAAACTTCATGAACTAAAATTAGAAAAATCTCATAATTTAAAGACTAAAATTAGACATTTGAAAATTTGAGGATCAAAATAAAATAAAATCTATAACGTCCAAAATCATATTTTAACCTTTTTTTTCATTTGATTGGACAAGTTGCAAATTATTTCAATGAGGGGAAAGCTACAGACAAACTAAAAGTGACAAACTCATTCAAACAACCAATATCCACAATAATTGTACTTAGCAAGTTCATATATGTGATATTCTCAAAAAAAAAAAGAAAGAAAAAAGGTTCATATATGTGATTTAAAAAAAAAAAAAGAAAAAGAAAAAAAAGCAAGTTCATAGTATTGTGATATCTAAATTTTCAATATTTAATTTTAGTTGTGTTTTTATTTTATTTATAGTTTAACAGTGTTTGGGGGTGAAGGTTTTGATGTAAACTAGTGGATTATTAAAGGGAAAATTTGTGCCAACAGAAATTATTGTCCAGTGGTATTAGTGTACATTCAATCCAATAATCAAGATGTCGTGAATTTGAATTATACATTTCAATTATTGTAATCTAAAATCTAAAAAAAAAATTGTAAGATTAGTCAAATATAGAAAATAATTATAAATATGGTCAATTTTTTAAAAAATTAGCAACTATAATTATTGGTATTAATAATACTTTTTTATAATACGGTAATAATGTATATTTATAAGCAGAATATTTAGGTCATACTCGGTCATAACCTAAAACATAATGTCCACCAATGTGGTGCTATGTAGACAACATTCTACTTTATTTTGAATTCAAAAGATAAAAAAATGAAATAAAGTAAAATAGGATGTGATTCATATTAGACCACCTAGGTAGACATTATATTTTAGGTCATGCCCGGACATACCTAAATATTTCTCTATTTATAATACAATATTAATGATGCAAATACTCTTAAATTTTTTTTAATTTGTAATTATTTCCTGAGAAGCACATTTACTACATTTTCCCTTATTCAATCGATTAAGATTTTACTGGAACTTTGCTCTTTTAGGTGAATTTTGATATTTTGATTTTATCAGAACACTAGCTCAATAGTACACTCAGTGACTAAAAGTCATAGGTTTGAATCTTTTTCCCAAATATTGTAACTCAAAAAAAAAAAAAAAAAAAAAAAACTCTAAACAGCCAGAAATAATAGCGAAATGATTAATGATTGATTGCAACTAAAATTCTCAATTAAAAAAAAATAGAAAAAGAAAAAACGATTGCGACCATAATTAAATTTTGAGCACAAAATAGTTAGAGGGATAAGATGAATTGACTAGTTCATTTAGATTACGTTCTAATTTTGAACAGTTTGAAAGTGTGACGTATAAAATTTATAGAGACATGAAATAACATTTTTTTTAAAAACCAACAAAAAGATCTATTATAAATTTTAATTTAAGTTTTATTGAAAATACAACACCAGCCAATAAAAACAGTAGTTCGACGACATTATTGTACATCTAATGACAATGAAATTTAAAATTTATAATAAAACTATATTAAAAAAAGTTAAGAATCAAAAAGATATTCTAATATTTGTTTATTTATACATTATTGTTATAATATTTGATTTAGTTATGTTTTCCAGATTTATCATATTTCTACGATAATTATAGATGAGATAAAATGTTGAGTTTTTACTCTTTTCATTACTGATTCAATAGTTATACATTGAAAAAAAAAATCAAAATAGGTTTAAATCTAATAATATATTATATGGGCTTCTCAAAAGGAAAAAATAATAATAATAAATATATGACTAGTAACGAAGAGAGGGTTAGAAGTTGAAAGAGAGATTACAAAAGATCTTAACAAATATTATTATTATATACTCAATAATTATCCCAACAAAGCCTTACGCATGAGGTGAGAGACAAAATTATTAACTTATTTCCTTAAGAATGATTAAATTTAAATATGAGATATTTAAATATTTAATTTTTTTTAATGTATGATATATTTAAATACATTTTAAATAGACAAATCCTATTTTACATAGGAAAAGATTATTAATTTAAATATATTTATCCACTTCCATTTAGGAAAAGAGGAATTGATTTGCTCTATAAATAAACTTTTTAATTTTAAGTCTAAGAATATCTGAGCTTCTATCACATACTTCCAAACAAGTCTCGCCCGTGAACGGTCAAACTTTATAACAGTCCATCATTCAATGTAAGTTCTCATAAACTTAATAAATATTATTCCCAATTTATCACAAAACATTAGAGGATTATTTTGCTTCATATCATTCTGACTAATTTATTTATTGATTATTTCTCAGAAATTGATATCCCATGGGTGATCTGGAAGCTGCATCTAATAGCTTGGAAAAGTAATATATGATCAACTTTTTTTTCTCATATTAATGCTTCTAACTATCATAATTGTTTTAGTTATCGTGAAAATAGTTAATGTGCACATAATTAAACACTATCTTATATAAATATATAATGTTTTTCTTATTGAATTGATTTAATTTATGCATTAAAATTTGAATTTCATTAATTTTTTTTTTGAAACAGAACTAGAAGGCAAAAAGCCATGAATAATTGCCTGGCCGATAGTTGTGTAATTCTAAGTGTTGTAGTAGTAATATGCTTTTTCGCATGGTGGATTATTTATCTAAATTCAGACTCTGGTAGAATGATTGTTAATTTTGAGGTACATATATAATTTCAATTTATTATTTGCTTCATTTTTTTTTTCTTTGTTTTCGAGTTTTATTTATATATTATATATGTGTCTCATTTTAATATCATTAATTTCAGTTGGTTTTACAAACAACAAATGGCCACCAAATCCAAAGTGATTTGAACAATTTCAATAAATTATCTCCATCCTTAGCATCAGGTTTCTTGCTTTTATATTTAAGAACATTATCCTAATTAATTTATTTAAATTCCTTTTTTTCTTTTTATAGTTAATTAACAAAACTTTATTATTATTATTATTATTTATCTTTCCAGATGTAGCCGCCTATCTAATCGAACTCTCTCCACAATATTATTCTGCCTCTGCATCGGTATTTATTTATTTATTATTATTATTATTTATTTATTTTTGTAGTTGTGATTGTTTGGTCACTTAGATTTTAAAGAGATTAGTTGCTCTAGATTGGATATATAATCTCTTAATTTTTCTGGACTTAATTTACTATTTTTGCATATTTGTGGATTAGAGATTTGTTGATATTTTGGTCATAAGTTATATGCACATCAAAGATTTTTTTTTTTTTTTTTTTTAATTCTTGAATTTATAAAAAAAATTAATTCATGAAGAGGTTTGGACCTTTAAACATTTGATACAATAGTGTTATTAGAGCTCTATGTTCTTTTGATTAATGCATGATTTCTTAATTTAGACCCATAAGATTAAATTAGTTGGCCAATTATGTTCAAGTTATTTTTATTAAAATTTAAAATTTATTTACTATAAAATTGAAGTTAATTTTATTTGCCTTTGATTTGATAATCATAAAAATTTTAATATAAAAAAAAAGGATTCAATGATGAGAAACTTATTTTGGGAATTTTAAGCCTATTAAAAGTATTAGAATACAAATAAAATTGTCATACATAGATTAAATAAAAAGAGATTGTGAATATATATGATAAGAGAATAACTATTTTTATGATATAAATTTTTTGGATGAAACCAAAAATAAATTTAGCCAGCAGCTGAATTCACTGAGTTTTAGGATATAAAAAAAATACTAATTTTATTTCTTTGTCTATTTATTTGAAACCCTAATTTTTATTTATTAACAGATTCAGAAAGGTGTAAAATTATTCAAACCTTGGGATGCAGACTATGAGTCTCTTGCGGCGCAAGCAACTACAGAATTTTCCCAAATGAATTTAAAGGCTGCTACTGAAAACAGTTTTGACACACAATATATTGTGGTAAATAATTTAAACCATATCATATTTAATTTACCAAATAAGAGTTTTTTTTTTATTAATTAATCTTCATTACTTATAAACAGGTCAAATTACTTGTGTCTACTCTAAATCTTGACTACAACATTCCAAAAATCAAAACTTTAGAAGATGTCGTTAAAGCATTGCACAACATCAAATCAATTTATTTCAAAAGTACTGATCGATATTGTTGTCGACCAATATTGGTTAGTATAACTTTTTTTTCTTCTAATTAAATGTTATTCATATTTATAATTTTTTAATATATTTTTTTTATGTTTGTTTGTAGGGCCAAGATCTATTTTGGACACATCCACTAAATATTACTCAAGTTCCATCTCTGAAATTAATCATTCACCCAGCTTGGAGATAATTTAGTGTGGAATTAGTTTTTTTTTTTTTTTTGACAATTTATTATAGAATAGAAATGATTTTTTAGTTAGGTAGAAAGGGTTATTACCTATTATTATTTAATTTATTATAGAAACTAGTTACTTATTGTAATATTCAATTTAAATTGCAATGTGTGGCTAGATAAATTAGTTATTATAATTATTTTATTTAATCATTTTTCTTTCTTTACCTAATTATTTTTTATATAATTTTCATGCTCTCTAAATTATTAAGTTATAATATTCTATTCACGTCAAATACAATTACTAATTGAGTAATTTCAATGAATATTCGAATTTAGAAACTTATTTATAAAATTATCCAAATTTCAAAATATTTGTAAATTTATTTTTATATTCTTTTAATTCACAAATTAATCTTAAATTAATTCCCAACACACCCTTCACGCTATTTCATGTTTTATAATTTTCATTTTTGTAGTTTTTTTATTTAAATATTTTCATTTAAAATTATATTTCTTTTTAGTCCTTAAATTTTGAGTTTAGTTTCAATTTGGTCCCTACATTTAAAAAATAAATAATTATCCCTCACATTTGAATAATGTTCAATTTTAGTTTTTGAAATAATAGAATAATTAGTAACATAAAAGAATGTTGACTACGATAACGACAAAACTAATTTTAAACCTAATAAATGAATAATGTGGTATATTAAAATTTATTTTTAATGGTAAATACAAAATAAAAATAGAAATTTCAAAACACATATATAAACTTTTCATTTTTTTTAGATAAAAGAAATTTGTGACTGTTCATCTTCAAAATTGAATTTTCATTTTGAAACAACAAAATTTTAAGGTTCTGATTTATTTCTCATCCTTTTTGTGGTTTTATTATTTTGTATCTAATTTTTCAAAAGAAATCTTATGTAAATACAACAAGCTATCTTTCCAGATCTTTCTCCATTGGAGCTCAAACACATATGAACAAACAATTTCTAAAAATGTTTTTTAAAAAATTGAAAAAATCAAATTTCCACCCTAATTCTTCATCGGAACCTCTCTCCATTCATAATCTCGAAAATTTTCACCATCCTTTGACGAACGAGCTCTCAGTTCCACAAATGGCCGATTCTGCCTCTGCCATTTCAAGTAGAGCTTAAAATGAAAATTTTATATAAAAATGAAAGTTAAATATAGAATTAAAATTTTTTGTTGTTTCAAAATGAAAAGTCACAACTTTCTTTTATCTAAAAATGAAAAGTTTACTAATATTTCTTTTTTTGAGAATAGTTTACTAATATTTCATACCCATGTGTTTTGAAATTTTTATTTTTATTATGCATTTTTCATTACAAGTAAATTCTAATAGTTATCACTAATATCTCAATGACTAAATTATTCAAATGTGAAAGATAAAAAAGTTTATTTTTTTTAAATGTATGGACAAATTGAAACTCAACTCAAAACCATAAAGACTAAAAAGATATTTTTCCTAAAATTAAGCCTTACATACATTCATCATGTACAATATTATAAACCTATTATATTTGCACAATATTTTATAGTACAATATCACAAACATATTACATAATACCCATTGGTATTATTATCTTCTATTTACTTCTCATCAAACATTTATTTACTCTCACTTCCCTTCCTTTCACTTTTCGCCCTAGTTAAACAAGCCTTAAGAGTTTAATTTATAATGTCTCACCTGCCTTCCAATTAATTTTTTTTTTATCAATTTTATTGATAACAAATATCGTGGATTAGGAAGTTTGTCTCATAAAATTTTTCGAGCTATGCCTATCTGTACACTTGCATATAAAAAAAATAATGAAAAAAAAGTTGGCCCTCAAATCTCTTATATTATGAAACTTTCGAAGAAAAGACGTTGAAAGGAAGAGGAACAGTTGCATCGATCACGAGCAAGCTGGATGCTCAATGGTTTAATACTTATAAACCAATCCTTTATATAAACCTGTTATGAAAACGACAATCAACAAGCAAAACGAAGACAAAGAAAACGTACGTAAAAAGAAGAAGAAACACAACTATTTAAGTGGTTCCATAACATTGTGTTAGCTAATCTACGGAGGGTAAATTTTATTAAGGAAAGGCGAAATACAGATTACAAAATAAAAATCATAATACGGGTTTAAATCAAGTTTATATATACACTCTCATTAAACCTTGTTGGGAAAAACCTTCCCTAATTACCGTAGGAATAAGTAGAAAAATACTAAGAAATTAAAAGGAAACAACACGAGAATTTACGTGGAAAAACTCCAAACTGGAGAAAAAAACCACGGACAGAAAGAACTTCCACTATGTGAAAAATTGCTACAATCACACTCTCCCCGACCCCAATTACAAAAACACTCTCTTCAAAACTTATACTACTCACACCCTTTGCCTCCCTCTCTATAAGAGAATATAAAAGGAATTTAACTAGAGTCAGTACACTAAGCTTAAAGTGCTTCTGACTGAAATGCTTTGAAACCAAAGCCACATGCTCCTTTTATAGTGCTTGGAGCACACCACTACCTTTCATCTTTCCAATATGGGACAAATTTACTTATAATATTTTGTCAAAACCCAACAAATTCCACCTTGGCGAAATATTTGAATAATCCACATCTTCTACTGCAACATTGTCTTCTCTGACGAGCATAATTCTCATACTCCACCATAAAAAGTATAACACTTGAAATCTCACATTCCAAGATTTTTCTTCTTCGTCACATGTCGGTACACCTTACTGAAATTTATGGTGCAACTTCCACCTACTTGGCTTACCTGGAATTTCTTCAGCCATCGACATAATTTCCACCACACACCTTGCATAACCGCCAAGTCAATGCCTATGTGCAACTTGTGGAATCGTTGACATCACATCCTTTACCATGACAAAGCGGACATACTATGAGGATGATTTCTTTCTTTCTTCAGAGGAAGTCACCAGATCCCCCGACGAGAGAGACCACGTCAGCATCCGAACT
>JBBMKA010005677.1:0-11224 GCA_037833695.1 Sechiopsis laciniata | reverse complement strand
TTATAAATAAATAAATATCTAATTAATATATCCAATATATTAATTCTCTACTTTAATAATTATCCAATAATTATTAATCCAATTAATATGTCCAACATATTAATCAATATTCTGCATTTGATAATTATCCAATAATTATTAAACCGATTAATATGTCTAACATATTAATTACTGTGATCTCTTAATTAAATAAATATTCAATAATTATTTATAATTAATTGATCAAATAAATTAATTTCTCCTTATTAATACTGAATTAATTTATCCAATATATTAATTATAAAGTTTAATAAATTAAACTTTATGCTCCTATTAATTATGTCCCACATAATTAATATGTGAATTTGAACACTTCAAGCTCACTCTCTAATAAAACAATGCACTAGCAAGTATGAGCTAGCCCGAGGATCGGTGGACCCATAGGTTGAAAGCACTAACGACTAGGGATCCAATCACTATTCGTTAACATCAGGCTTATTCCACTAAAGGCATATGCTGAACTCTTTCGCACTATAGGACAAGTTAAATTCCACGGATATAATCGGTCATGTGTCATATGATCCTTCACGAGCTTGTTCGTAATTCACAGTTGGAACAGCAAATTCGTTCTACCCTTATGATAACATCTTTCTTTTTAAGCGCTACTGATTCCTCTAATGAACAAGTGTTTATAGTCCAACTATAAATCAATGTCCTCTTGGGCCAATGAGAGGCAGGATTCCTTTTTCCAAGCCTTGGAATTAGTTCTTAAGGGAACAACTCTACCTCTTCCTCATCAGGAAGGCATGAAGTCCTTCTTGTGATGTTACGTTTTCAGCCACTCACTACGATAATCCCCAACATAGGAGGCTTATTAACCTAACATTGTTTGGCTGGTCTCACCCATGCACATCAAAAGAAGTTTTCATAAAGCAGGAGTTCACAAACCATTCCGGATTAAGATCATATTGACATACAATCATCATTAGTGAAGTAGTTCATAAGATTCTATAACGAAATTACTAGATCGAACATAAAACTTCTAGTCCCGTTTATGCAAAAACTTCTTTTTGCATAGGCACCCCTACTCACATGTCTCCACATGAACAACTAGGATCAGGTTGTTTCCAATAATTGCAAAGCAGGTCATACCGATAGTGTCACTAGGACTTAGGCACCCAGTCTTACTCCATATATTGTAGACGTTTTAGGTTATTAACTTGGAACTAGATCCATTTGTATGTCTTACATACTTGTCCAAGTGTTTATCCAAACATCATGGGAACATCGCTATTAATCCAATTAATGCGATAAATTTGAGCGGCATTTGTATATTAAATGCGTAATTAATGAAAATAATAACTTTTATTAATAACTAAAATATAACATTAAATGCTTGTTCTTTAAATACAAACTACTAGGCCTTTGAGGCATCATCCTTAATAATCTCCCACCTGCACTAAAGTCCTAGTAACACTTGTTACATGTAAAGCCAAACATGAAGCTCACACTTGCTCTAGACCGTAGGAGACGCCTCTTATAGACTCAAACTCTTTAGGTGACCCTAAAAAAATTTAGCTAGGAGAACCATTGTAAAAGGATCAACAACATTGTCAACTGTGTTAATCTTAATGACAACAACTTCGCCCCTATGCACTATCTTTCTAATGATGTAATATTTCCTTTCTGTATGCTTCCCTCGTTTATGGCTTCTAGGTTCCTTGGAGTTAGCCACAGCCATGCTATATCCAATATAAAGTGATCGACTTATCCATACCCAGAACCACTTCTAAATCTGTTTGGAAGTTTCTCAACCATACCTCTTTTATTGCTTCGCAAGCAGCTGCATACTTAGCTTCCATAGTGGAGTCAGTGATGCATCCTTGCTTGACGCTTCTCCAAACTACAGCTGCGCAGTTAAGGGTGAACACTGAACCTGATGTGGACTTCCTAGAGTCCTAATCAGTTTGAAAATCAGAGTCTGTGTACCCAGTAAGGATCAAATCCTTAGGACAGTACACAAACATATAATTTCCAGTTCTCCTAAGATACTTGAGAATATTCTTAACCGCAATCCAGTGATCCATTCCTAGATTTGACTGATATCTGTTGACAATGCCTATCGCATAGCAAATGTTAGGTCTTGTACACAACATAGCATACATCAAGCTCCCTATTGCCGAAGCGTAGGGAATCAGTCTTGATACGATCTGGGGTAGTGAATAGCTAAATTCTTTAAGTGTAGTTAGTTCGTACTTCATCCAAGTATACGCGGTCTGCAGCAAGTAATAAGTAAATTATTGATCTCCACAGGGACTGGAAACTATCCGAGGTGATGTTCAAAATTGAATTGTAAATTACACGAATATGATTTTAAGTTGGTTTGTAATTGAATCATAAAAGTAAGAAAATAACAAGATAAGTAATATTGATAAGATAAGGTCAGACTAAGATACTCATGAAATTCAGCAGCAATGTAACAAACAAGAAACTTGCGGTAAGGGACTCTATCATACTACGCCTCACTAACTTCTGCTTCTTCCTTTGTTTAGCATCCAGCCTGACTTCTGCCGCGACTAGATGTAATTACAAGCCGACGCTAAGTATGTGATAGTTATGCGTTTATTCCTAAACTCCAATTCAAAGCATCACAGATAACAATACCTATCAAACATGCAAAGTAGACTTAGGTTATTTTCTCTTCTGATTTACAACCTATTAGTTTGTGTGGATGGCCGGTCAACACTCACTATTATATTGATGTACCTAATCTACATGCTCTAGATAAACCCTTCCTAGTTTCTTCCTACAACATGGTACTAAAATTCACTTTCTCCTAGCTTTGCCCTAATGAAGTGAGTTCATGATACAGACAGAAAACATAAAATACAACATGGAAAACATATTAGAATTGTATTACTGAAGTAAAATAAGTCTAACAATAAAATAAAAACAAATAAACAAACTATCGTCGTCTCGGTCGAGTCTCTAAACTCCTATCAGAAGATAGAACCAGAGAAAAGACCTCCACACCTCTCTATTACACAAACAATCTATTTATAGGACTAGGTCATTAATCTCCGAATCTTTCATAATGGCACGAATCAATCTTCGCGATAATTTTTTGTTTAATCCTTGCCAAATGTGTTTTGATTTGTCTAAGGTAGGAATCCCGTGATTTTAGCAATTTTTCTCTTAATTTGTCTTGTTAGTCAACTTCTCGTTGTCAGACGATTCCTTCCTTATTTACTTGAAGTGCTTCTTGCCTTTGTCTTTCGAGCTTTAATTGCTCGCAATCGCGAATCTTGATTCTTAGCGTCGCACTGCCTTGCTAGTGCTAATCTCGTGAAAATAGAAATCAGCATAAGTCCTGCGAAATCCGTGCTAAACGTGCTATTATGGTTATTTTCTGCTTAATAATCGATATCTTGCATTTTACTCCCCCAATGCGTAAGCAATATCAAATTACACCTTTTTATTCCTAATTTTTCCTTACTCACAATAATTTTCAATTAATAGGCGCAAACAATGATCAGAAGTTAGGCTAAAATCTGACTCTATTTTAGAGTCATCAAACCCCCAAACTTGAATCATTACTTGTCTCGAGCGATGCTATTATTGGTGTAATAACTGCTAAAGGTAATGCAAATCATAATGCCGCATTCTTCTTTTTGCTAAAAAAAATTAATCTTTAAATATTATTGCCTTGATACACCAATCGCTTAATCATTCTAAATCATCATTCACTAGGATCCTAACAATCACATCTCAGTTATTCTCTTCGTTCCCTTAGTCCAAAGTTTAACTCTTAGTTTAGAGACTCCTACTCTATTGCAATTCATTCAACCCCTATCATCTAAATCTATTCAAAACATTCTGTCTGAGCCTTATTTATTTAGGTTCATTTGAGTAAAATGTTTTACTTGGTTGCTAATTGGTCTTGTAGCATTACTAGCATAATACTTGGATATCCTACGACTATTCGCTATTCTTGCCGTTTCATTTTTACCCAGAATGCCTTAAGGTTTTTTTTTTTTTTTTGGAAAACATATTACATTCGCATATTCTATTTGTAAAGCACGGGCAATTCTCAATTCTCACCCCCAAACTTAAAGGCTTCATTGTCCTTAATGAAGGTGAGTTTTATCTCTCCCAAACTTAAATGAATATAAGGTTCTGAATTACTTCAAACTAATTGATCTCCTCCCACAGAATTGTTTTATGTCCTAAGTTCATAAGTATTCATCCCAAGATGATTTTGTTATTAACTTGCGAATGATGGCTCGGAGCAGATTAAATATCAGCGTATCAAAGGTAATGTTTTGAAAGTGTGGAATTAAAAAGCAAGATTCTAACTCAGCATTGATTAAAGCATAAACTTAAGCAGTGAGTAAAATGAAGGAATGATTATATTAATTAGTGAGCAGATAAAAGAAATCGAAAGATAGGATCAGTAGGGACATGGACTTTCTTTTTCTCTACTTATCTTCTGAATCAGGGCTATCAAAGTCGGTGGGAGAGACAATATCATGGAGATTCAGGAAGATAAGTCTACGAAGTTACAGTTCTAAATGAGCCAGTATGTCAAAGACTATCCTGTCTCGTTTCTTCATGTAGTCCACAAGCTTCTTCATATTGTTGTCTAGCAACCAAAGGCTGCGCCTGAATTTTTCTCGCATTATCTTCTTCATCTCTCTCGAACGAGTAGACACATGAGGGTGTGTAGAAGGTCCTGCCTCATCTATCAAGTTTGCATGATTAGATGCGAACTCGGCCATGAGGTGTTGATTGTTATCCACTTCATCAAAATCACCCCTAAATGGTGTTAGCCGAACTCTTTGTCTCTTGGTGATGCTTACCTCAACTTCGTCCTCTTCCTCTCTGATTTTGCATTGAAACAGGTCCTCCAGCGCAAGATTTCCTCTTCTTCCAATACCTCATTGATCGTCTAACATCGATGTTTTTCCTTCCCGTTGCGTTCTTACTTCTTCTTCTGCACGAACTGCTGCAACCTCAACAGGTCTAGATGTGCCTGCATTCACGCTCTTTCTTCTTTCTTCCACCATTGAAGGCATTAATCCTTTGAAATACCCTGAGGGTTCTAGACACCTATCCTCACCACTAGACGCGGTGTTGAAGTAAGAGCCCTTTCCTCCCTAGGAACCTCCGAAGATTCCCCCGCTGCTGCAATACGTTCTTCCATCCTTTCGGCTTGGGCAGTCACTTGCCTTCCCATGGGTGGTCTGGCTTGTGACTTTCTGTTTTCATTTTGCACAGATGCAGCATCTATTGGTTCAGGATCCTGATTGGGGTCTACTTCTCCTTGCTGCTCCATTCTGATCTGCCACGACCTTCTATAAGTGGTTGCAAGTCTTCGTACCATGGTGTAGTTTATGGTAAATTGCAAGGTAAGAGTTTTATTATTATTTTTTATTTTTATTGAAAGAGAATGCGTAGATAAAATCAGATTTTAGAGGCTATTTAACAGTCAAAATGAAAGGGTATGACGATCGAAGATTGCAATTATCGCATATGTCAGGGCGATGATCAGATTCTTGGCGACCATGTATTTTCTACACACCGTTGGATCGTAATTCCTATGATCCTACTGCTCGATATCCATCTGCAGTTAATGATTGATATGATTATAAATAGAGATTTGATGAACTTATTGAAATTTAAAATTGCAAAGAAATAACTAAAATTAAAAATAGCTAAACAGTAAATTCAGATAATCTTCTCGCATAAGTAAATAGGAAATATTTTAACTTAGCATGCGTGGAGCAAAGTTTAAAGGTTACCGTTACGCTTTAGCTCCACTCGCACACTTCTGCGCTTATACTTTAGTCAATGCGAATGAAGATATTTCGTGCTGAACATCCTCATTCTAGTAATGCTCAAGTCTTTGCCCATTGACTGCAAACTCATTCCCATTTGCCTCGTTCTTGATCCAGATTGCTCTGCCTAGTTTTACTTGGATCTGAGTTTTCCTGGAAACAAATGAAGTCTAGAGTTAAATAACAAAACTTGCTGTCCAACCTCGAAAGTTCGAGGAGTCAGCCTTTAATCATGCCATTTTTTCATCTTTTCCTTGCACAGTTTTGCATTTTCATATGAAAAATGTCTATGCTCCTCTAAATCGAGTAATTGCATCATTCGAACAGCTCCTGCTTTCTGGAGATCAAGATTTAATTTCTTTAGTGCCCAGAAAGCCTTATGCTCTAGCTCGATCGGTAAATGACATGCTTTCCCATACACTATTCTGTAGAGGGACATGTTCAATGGCATTTTTAACGCAGTTCGGTAAGCCCAAAGTGAATCATCAAGTCGTATGAACCAATCCTTTTGGTTAGGTCCTACAACTTTCTTAAGAATATTCTTAATCTCGTGGTTTGAGATTTCAGCTTGTCTATTGGTCTGCGGATGATAAGGGGTGGCAATGCGATTCTTTATATTATACTTCTGCAGCACGTGACATTTCTCTGTTTAAGAAATGTATGCCCTTATCACTTATTAGTGCTCGTGGTGTCCCAAACCCTGTGAAGATGACTGTTTTAGCATCATTTGAAGGTGTTGCAACCGCTTCAATCCATTTTGAGACATAATCAACCGCAACCAAGATATACATATTTTCGTGCGAATGAGGAAATGGGCCCATGAAACCAATTCCCCAGACGTCAAATAATTCAACCTTCAAAATTGAAGTCAATGGCATTTCATCATTTTTTCCTATGTTTCCTTTCCTTTGGCACTTATCGAATGTCTTTGCATAGTGATGTGCTTCCTTGAATATGTTTGGCCAGAAATAGCCAAATTGGACAATTTTTGCTGCAGTGCACATTCCTCTAAAATGTCCTCCATACGGCTATGCGTGGCACGACTCTAGTATTGCATTCTTTTCATGTTCTTCTACACATCGACATATTATACCATCAGCACATTGCCTATATAGAAATGGTTCATTCCAGAAATAAAATCTCGAGTCATAGAAAAATCACTTCGCTTGTTGTCTTATAAGATCTGTTGGATTGACATGGCTTGCTAGGTAGTTGGCAATATCGGCAAACCAAGGAGCATTCTTCTTTTCTATCAGATTGAATACAAATACTTGTTCATTAGGGAATTTTACGGATATGTTGAGCGTTGCTATATCAGGTCGCCTATTATCTAATCCAGATAGATCGTCTGCTACAACATTCTCGCAACCTTTCTTATCCTTGATCTCTATATCAAACTCTTGTAGAAGCAGAATCCATCTGATTAGTCTTGGTTTTGCATTAGCCTTGCTCATAAGATATCTTATAGCAGCATGGTCGGTGAACAGAGTCACCTTGGATCCTACTAAGTAAGAGTAAAATTTTTCTAATGCGTAAACCACTGCTAAAAAATCCTTCTCAGTAGTTGTATAGTTTTACTGCGCTTCTGTTAAAGCCCTACTGGCATAGTAGATGAGATGGATAAGCTTTTCTCCTTTCTGACCTGAAATAGCTCCTATCGCATAATCACTGGTATCGCACATAAACTCAAATGGCTTTTTCCAGTCAAGCGATATCATGATAGGTGCAGTAGTTAGAGCCCTTTTCAATTTTCCAAACACTTGTAAGTAGCGTGAGTCAAAATTAAAAGGATGATCAGCTTCTAAAAGCTCGCACATAGGTTTTGCTATTTTTGAAAAGTTTTTAATAAAGCACCTATAAAACCCAGCATGGCCTAAGAAACAGCGCACGACCTTCACATTCTTTGGTGGCTCTAAATTTTCTATTGCTTCAATCTTTGCTTGATCAACTTCCATTCTATCCTTAGAGATTTTATGTCCAAGGAATATTCCTTCTCTTACCATGAAATGGCACTTTTCCCAATTACGCACTAGGTGTGTTTCTTCACAATGGTTAAACACTTTTTTTAGATTTGCTAAACAATCAGAAAAACTGTTCCCAAATACCGTGAAGTCATCTATAAATACCTCCATGATATCCTCGAGCACGTTAGAGAAAATAGACATCATACATCTTTGAAATGTAGCAGGGGCATTGCAGAGTCCAAATGACATTCTTCTGAAAGAAAACGTTCCATAAGGGCAGTGAATGTATTTTCTCCTGATTCTTTGGATCAATTGTGATCCGGTTGTATCCTGAATATCCATCTAGAAAACAGTAGTAATCCTTCCCTGCAATGCGATCCAAGATCTGGTCTATGTAAGGTAGGGAAAATGATCTTTCTTTGTGACTTTGTTCAGTTTGTGGTAGTCCATGCACACTCGCCATCCTGTAACTGTTCGTGTTGAAATTAGCATGTTTTTCTCGTTGTGAACGATGGTGGTGCCTCCTTTCTTAGGCACGCATTGAATTGGACTGACCCACTAGCTATCTAATATGGGGTATATGATCCCAGCATCAAGCCATTTAAAAATTCCTTTTTTCACTACCTCCTTCATGGCGGGGTTCAATCGTCTTTGATGTTCCACTCAAGTCCTGGCATTATCCTCTAGAATGATCTTGTGTATATAGAATGTAGGATTCATGCCTATTATATCCGCCAAAGTCCATCCAATTGCCTTTGTGTGTTGCATGAGGAGTTTCAGTAGTAGCTGCTCATGCTCTAATGTTAGTTATGAAGACATGACAACTGGTAATGTCTCGTTCTCTCCAAGGTAGGTGTACTTCAGATGCTCAGGGAAAGGTTTTAACTCTAGCATTGGAGGTTGTCGATTGAGATGCGCTGGGGTGAGTTGCCTTTTGTTCCCACATCGAGCAATTCATAGTAATGCACTTCGTTTATTGCGTCCTCCAATGCATCATTCTGTGAATCCTCTACTTCCTCTGTATTATTGACAATGGTCAGCATCTTCTGCTGTTGTTCAATCATGATTGCTTGATTCAACAGCAAAGTATCCACCGTGTCAGGCTGCTTCATCGTATCGAATATGTTGAACTGAATCTGCTGATTGTTCATACTTAACGTGATTGTTCCTTCGTAAACATCTACCAATGTTCGTCCAGTTCTCAGAAATGGACGTCTTAAAATAATTGGAACTTCTAAATCTACTTCGTAGTAAAGAATGATGAAGTCTGTTGGAAAAATGAACTTGTTGACCTGAACCAATATATCTTCGATTTTTCCAATAGGGCGAGTTATCGACCTAATAGCTAACTGAATTGTTACTGTTGTGGGCCTTGCTTCACCTATTCCAAACTTTTTGTAAATTGATAGCGGCATTAAATTGATGCTAGCACCTTGATCACAAAGTGCTCGCCCAATATGATTCTACCAATCTTGACCGGAATGGTAAACTGCCCAGGATCAACCTCTTTCTTTGGGATTTAATTTTGAATAATTGCACTACATTCCTCTTTTAATGCTACTACCTTGAATTCTTTGAATTTGCTTTTTTCCTTAAGCGCATCCTTCAAGAATTTCATATAGTTCAGCATTTTTCGAAGCGCATCAACCAAGGGAATGTTGATGTGAATTTGTTTTAAAATGTCCTTGAATTTCTCTAGTTGCGACTTGTTTTATTTGCGTATGATCTTTTGAGGGTATGGTGGTGGTGGTGGCGGTGGTGGTGGTTGGTAAATAGGTAATGGTTTCACCACATTTGTCGCTTCCTTTACTAAGGTTGATTCTTCGTCCGCACTATTCTCTGGTTGCTTCCCTATTGATGGTTCCATTGGGACTTTTGTTCCCTGATAATTTTTAATTTCCTCACTATCCATCAAAGGTTTCCCACTTCGTAATTCAATCGCATTTACTTGCTTCTTTCCATTACGCCTAAATCCTTCCGTATCTGATGGTAATTGCTTTAGCGGTCTGTTTTTTATATCCTCTGTGATTTGGCCTAACTGCAGTTCTAGCTCCCGAAGAGTTACTTGTTGGATCTTCAACAGGGTTTGATGCTCCATTATAATCATGTCGTTCTTCACTATGTAATCCTTCAGTATTAAATCTGACTGTAGAGCTTGCTGGTGGTTACTTCCAAATCCAGATTGTGGAGGTGTGCGCTGCTGTCCTATTTGGTTAGCGTTGCTGCTTTATCCTCCCCATAAGCAATTTGGGTGTTGTTTCCATCCGACATTGCACGTATTTAAATAAGGGTTATATTGCTGCCGCGAATTCGAATTTTCAATATAATTGACAGACGCTGTGTTTTCACTACAAAGTTCGTACAAATGATCGCCTTCATAGAGTGAGCAGAATTCGGGAGTTGATTGCTCAATTGTCGATGCGTTTTAGGGTGTAGTCATTTGAACATTTTTCAAAGTGTTTTTCAAGGTAGCCATTTGTGCTTTTATGGCGGTCATTTCACTTAGCTCGAATTTACCTAATGTTTTATCTTGGTTTCGTCCTTGGCTCATCTTGGGCGCGTGATTTTTAGCAGTTGTTTCGATGATTTTATAGGCCTGATTATATATTTTATCCATCAGACATCCTCTTGCTATTGCGTTAATAATAGCCTTGTCTGATTCCAATAATCTATTATAAAAATGTTCGATTTGAAGCGTATAAGACAGACCATGGTACAAACATTTTGCTATAAGTTCCTTATACCGTTCCCAAGCTCCTCCTATAATTTCGTCATCTTCTTGTCTAAAGCTAGTGATTTCATGCCTAGAATTCATGCTTCATGCTTCTTGCACAAGGATAGTATTTTGCTAAAAAGCTTTCAACCATTTGCCTTCAAGTATAATTACTTGGTATCGTGTTTGTCCAGTATCTGGCCTTATCCCGTAAGGAATATGGAAATAGAAATAGTCAAGTATCTTCCAAAGAAATACCGACTTCCTGGTTAGCATCACTAACAGCTAAAAAGTTACGCAAATGTTGATGGGATCTTCCGAAGGAAGTCCTCTAAAAGGCTCATTGACTTTAAGCATGTTATACATATTATTAGTCAATACATGGCGTCTACCTCCATCGTTAGGTCTAACCATACCTGGATATACTATATGATTGAATTCTCCTTGTTGAGTTCGCATGACTCTATCTCTTTCACTACCTCTTGTGCTGGCGACAGATTAGGATTTGGGTTTGCATTTGCTCCAAGTTCCGCACCCGCTGCTACTGCTCCTAGTGGATCCATCACTCTAGCATGATGTTGTGCCATGGGATCCATTCCTCTGTGGTTTCTCCTTCTTTGTTCGCGAATTCTCTTTCAAAGAAGGTTCTGGATGAAACACAAGAGTAACACTCATGCACCAATCACACTAAAATGTTGAAACAAATGAAAATTTGTAAATATATTTTTATA
>JBBMKA010005676.1:0-11224 GCA_037833695.1 Sechiopsis laciniata | reverse complement strand
ATTTCAAAATAATGATAATTTGTATAAACATTGTATTAAATATGACGGGCCCATATGTTTGGTTACATGAAATAATAAAGATTCGGTGTGTACATACAAATCTAGGTAAGAACTCTTTTTATTTTTTTACGTAAAAGAATTATTTTAATTCAACAACATCTAAGATGGAAAAAATAGGTGGGTAGATGGTTTCATTGTTTAGTGTCAATTCAATTTTACATCAAAATTATGAATTCGGTCTTAAAAATCAATATTTAACTCTCATTTATTTGAGAACGGTAACATTCTTTTTGTAGAGTTTGTAGCCTGCTCTCCTAACTTAAACTAAAAAATAAGTTAAAATATCATTTTGGTCCCTCAATTATCATCTTGGTTCCATTTTAGTCCTTAAATTTTCAAAAGTCTAATTTTAATCCTTCAAATTTGTCAAAAGCTTAAAAATTGTCCTTGGGTTAAAAAAAAAGTTAACCATAGCCAAAAATATGATGAGTTGGCAAAAAATAATAATAATAAATAACATATTCTTCGTTTCATCTTCTTCCTCCCTCATTTTTTAGACCTATTTTCATTTCATCTTCTACCCACCCATTGATTTCATTAATATTTCTTCAAAATGGAAAGACGTGTACAAGATGAAATGGAAAGAGGTGTACAAAACGACGGAGGAAGAAGATGAAACGAAGATTTTTTTTTTTTTAAATATTATTTTTTGCCGACACATCACATTTTTTAATTATGGTTAACTTTTTTTTTAATTCAATGACCATTTTTAAGTTTTTAGCAAAGTTGAGAGATCAAAATTGAACTTTTGAAAGTTTAGGGACTAAAATGGAACTAAGTTAATAGTTGAGGGACCAAAATAGTATTTTAACAAAAAAAAAAAAACATCTTCTTTTTTAAATTTTTTTTTAGTACATATCGAGGGAGGGGAAACAAATACTGATTGTCGGGATCGAACCTGTGACGCTGGTGTTGAACTAGTTTATAATCAAACAATAAAACCATTGTGCCACTGACCCCTGATAAAGTATATTTTGTATATGCTCTAAAAGGCCATTTAAAAAATATATAAATAAATATCAAATTTTTTATTTTATTTATTTACGAATTGGACTCTTTTATTTTAAATGTTGAGAAAATATATTAGATTAGGGAACAATAATTTAATATGAACAAAAAATTGACATTTGTTTGTTTGTTTTTCAATTTATCTTAGAATATCCTTTAAAACTTTAACTTTGTGATTTGCTTCATTTTAATTGTTAGATTTTAAATAGCAAATTTTAATTTATGAACTTTTAAGTTTCTTCTATTTTCATCTTTAAAATTTTAAAATTTTATTTTATTTTTTATACTTTAAAAAAATGTTTAAAATTGGTTCATATAATAAATTTGAAATTAATATCATATCAATGAAAATTAGTTCAACAACTTTAATACAATAAAAAAATGTGAATATATTTATAAAATTGATAAAAAAAAAAAAAAAAAGAAAGAAAAAAAAAGATAGTAGTTTTTTTGTAAGAAAAAAAAATTCAATAAGATTAATTTAAAGTTTTTTTTTCTAAATTTTTAGGGACAAAAATTTAAAAAGTTAAAAGTTTGGGTATATTTGGGGCACGGGTTATGTTATTGTAGACGGTGGATTATTATAGACGGTGGGTTATTAAATGGTGAGTTATAATAAACGGCATTTGGAATACAGGTTATTATAATAGGAGTTATGATCAACAGTGTTTGGGGTGCATGTTATTATAATAAGAGTTATGGTAAACTATGTTGGGAGGATAGGTTATTATAGGGAGGGTTATGAATTTTTGTTTTTTTAAATACTTAAATTTAAATTAAGAAAAATTAAAATAATTAACTTTTGTTAAATTTAAAGAATGAAAGCGAAAGGATTAGTGAATTTTTTTCATATATACTTTCACACATCTTATATATTAGTATAGTTATATATTAAAAATTAATAGTGAACCTAATGAAAAAAAAAAATTATAATTTAAAATCTATACTACTAAATTTTCATTTTCTTTATTTAATCAGTAAACTGTATATAATATTTGAAGACTTAATCAATTCATTCTAAAAAAAATGTCTTTTTTGAAAAAAATAATTTAAACAAATTAAGATTTTATTTTTTCAATTCTATAAAAATATCACTTATTTACATAAGCAATAGTGACTTGGAGCTTTCACAAACGTGGATTGAGAGGTAAAAAATCTTTCACAATTGATAAATGTATAACTGTATACCAAAGAATGTGGCAATAAAAATGACTTTTACCAATGGCTTTAACCTCACAGTATTTCTTCTTCCTCCCTTCTCATTATCTCTTCTGCAACTTGAAAAATTGTGGCAATGGAGCTTTCTATTTTTAAATTTTTTTTTTTTTCAGATTAAAGAAACAGATTGCTTCCATCTCACACTCAAACTTGTAGTAATTTTGTCAAGCTCCCCAAATTTCAATTAATTACAATAGCAATTTCAGATTTTTGCCATCTTCCTCTTTCTTTCTCTTTCAATAGTCTTTGGCATTTCAGATGAGAATATCCACGTTATAAATCTGTTCAATGTTTTGAATATCTTTCTTTCACTAGTCGATTACTAATTTAAACCTTCAACCATTAAAAAAAAAAAGATCGAAATGAGAGAAAAATGGTGTGAAAAATGAGAGAAAAAAGAAAGAAAAGTGGCGTTTGAACTTAATCAGCGACGGCGGTTTGGGCTTTCGGAGGCACAAGTTTAGCATCAACCCCCGTTATTTAAATGGCCTCCCAAACGTCGGTTAGGTTATCATAACTCACCCGCCCGTTTAAATAACGAGGGGCCAAACACACCCTTAAGGATTAAACTAAACAAATTTGAAAGGGTAAAAATCAAAATAGAATAAAGTTGAAAGTTCATAAATTAATATTAAATATTTGAAAGGTTGGGTATTAAAGCGAAACAAAATTGAGTTTAGGACAAAAATAATTATTTAACCTGAGCTTATTTATTTATTTTTGACTGAAGAGAAAGTCTTGCACTTACAGAAACTTTCCCTATTACCAAACGGCTATAAAAACGAAACGGAACGCTAAAATCAAATCAGAAAAGAAAAGGAATGACAAAACAGAAAGGAAAAGGAAAACGAATCACTTTCACAACTTCACTTCGCGCGAATCCGCCTTCTCTAAACAGTACAGTTTCCCGCCATTTTTTCATCGAGAAGAAGATCTCGTCCAATCTCCTTTATGGCGCCGGGCTCATCTCCGCCGCTCCAGGCGAAATCTCGAGTTCTCGATCAAACCTCGGCCGCTCCGATCGCCACCGGCAGGTTTCCATTGAGAAGGAGAGCGTTCTGGATTTTCATTGCTCATGATTCTCGTAGTTTCGATGTTCTTGAAAAGAAGCAAGAATGCTTGATCGGTTGAGACAGAGTTGAAGCTCAGAATGACGCTTAAGTTCCTGCCGCCGACGCTAAGGTTTTCTCGGAGGTTTAAAGAATGTAGTGATCTTGATCGATTGCGTTTGGATGATCGTTTTGGTTATCGGAAACCGACGCTTGATCTGGTGAGTGATCGAGCTTTGATTCTCTTTTGCATTCTCAAGTTAGGGTTTAATTAATCACTCGAATGAAATTATCTGATCATGAATCGAGTTACATTATCTATTTCAATGTATTCTGACTCTGAAGATTTCAAAGTACTATTCACCGTTTGGAATAATAGATTGCGTTGATTTGTGTTTGGTATCTATAGGAAATGATTTATACGACTTTTTAGTTAGTGATATGCATACTTCTGAAGATTGTGCAGCAACGAGAGTTTGAACGTTCATATGACTAATGTACTCTGTCTTAAGACTTACAAGTAACTCTTAGATTGTGCTTTTTGGCTCTACCGATGATATTGATCTTGTAAGAGACGGAAGTTACAAGCACCTATAGAAAAGAACCTATATCTTTTCATGGAAACAGGCTAACTGAACGTTTGGGAACCACGTATTACATTACTCTTGAATATGAACAGCATGAACAGTAGTATGTGTTAGAGATTAATTGCTTGTTGATGACTATAAATTATAACTAATTTCTATGGTTCTTACTTCACTTTTGACTCTAAATTGATGATGAATTCCTTTCCCTACAACAGTTGCTATTTAGTTCTCACAATTTGTAAGATTTTGTCATAGTGACTGAATATTCTGAGTTTTAAGGTTAGACTTCATTCTTTTACATGTTTACATGTGCCGTTGTGCATAGAACGTGTAAGTGAACGTTGTATCACTAGGTGTAGACTTCAATCGTGCACGTCTAGTTGAGTAGGCTACACGTGAAGAAGCGCCACTTTTTAAAATTTGTAATGTATTCTAATAAATTATACTTTCATAAGCAAACTAATTACTCATTAAGGGGTATTTTTTGTGCCAAAAATATCTGATATTTAGAAACATGGAGAAGATTCACAATCCTTGGATATATGTTTGACATTGCTTTTGTTTCTAGTCTTGCATAGTTTATTTTTATTTTCTCAAGCATCACAGGGTGTGGATCTCGTTGAAATTTTACATGTTTGATGGGTTTTGTTATCAGTTAGTTTTTAAATGATTATAATTCTCACGGAAAAGTCTCAGATTTTTGCAGCTGGCAATGGAGAAGCGCGTCAAATGTGGCCTAAACTTGGTCGGCTTTTCCTTTTAAGCCCAAAGTAGTTTGGCCATATCAATTGGTTACTGTGAGTACATACATTTCTATACTTACATATACATATGTTGTGCACGTAAATAAATATAGATTTATACTGTTTCTTTTCCTATTTGTACCAGCACAAGCTGATCTCTGTTAGTTCTCAGTTTTGAAGGCATCATCGCCGACTCTTTTGAAAGGAAGGATGCCATTACAAGGTTGGTTTACTTGATACTATGTCTTTCAAAAGTGGTTTTTTTAACTGTTGGAGCTCTCTCATGTGGGGTCTTTGAAATCAACTAATTTTTCTGCTAGTAGGAGATTCGGGTAGGATTTTCATCCTTATCAATTTTCATGATCTTCCCCTCATCTAACTAATGTAGGAGAAGTTTGTTTGCATCCACAATCCTCCCCTCGAACAAAGTTACACCAAGCCTCTATGTGGGCTCATCTTTTGTGTTTGGCAAGGGAGGATTTCAATTCTTCCCTCGAATAAAGACCGAGTCTCTTTTCATATAGTTAATCCATCCAGTTGCCATTCAGACTACAAAACTATAATCCTTGAAGTGGTATGAGCCAAGTCATAGCTATAAAAGTGATGGATTCCAAAAAACTCCCATCTGAATAATGTAAGAAAAAAATAAGGTCATTTTGAGCTTTCCAAATCTGCCACAAGAATGCAAAGAGGAACAAACGCCAAAGAGTTTTCTTTTCATTCTTAAAAGGATGTCCTGAAAGTGAGATTAGGAGTTCACGTTCTTGAACAGATCCCAGTCTTGCAATTTGCCAATCAAATTATCTTTTTCTTCCAGACCCGTCCTTAAATGCATCCTATTAAATATGAGAATACACGTCTCTTGAGAAAGTCCAGCACACATTGAACTGAATAAGACGTTTACAAAATAAATTTAAAGAAATTCACAAGCAAGGAAAGATAGCTAACTGACTCACGTGACATATAAGAAACTTGTGGTCAATCACTACATCTATACTCTACCTTCCCATTTGTAAACTAAATCTTGCATGGTTTTCATGTTTGGTTTCATGTGGTAGGGTAGTTGTGATGGAAATAAAATTTAACCTTGAAAGTTTATCGTAGAGCCTGCCAGTTTGATATGTTGTTAGGTATCTGATAACTAACCAGATCCTGATCAAGTAAAAATACCAAACAAACACAAGAATATGGCAAGTAACTATGTAATACCGATAGAGCATGATATATAGATTGCTATATATTGATAGATTCGAGAGTGCCAGTGACCTCTCCTCTCCAAATAGATTCCACACCTTAGACAAAAACATGATACCTCCTCACCTCTCTACTCCCCATGACCTAAATTTTTAGGTTCATCTATGTCCTCAATTTGGCCTACATTTTATTTTTATTTATTTATTATTTTTTTCATCTATTTTCTTGGGTTTAAAATAGAATAGAATGTACCTCAAATTAGACTGCATAGGTGGGCATAAATGCATGACCTAAACTTTTCTCTTACACTATTCTCTCTAGTACAAGACTACTCACCGTTTGCCCCCTATCAAATACCTATTTTACCCTTCTAGAATATTTATATATGAATACCTAGGGTCTAGCTCAAAAAATTTTCTGTTTGCTTTAGTTTATTTTCTTTTAAATGATGAAATGAAAAGAGGCTAATGCTAGATAAAAAAAAAAAATGTATAACAGAAAGTAGTAAACAACATTAATAACATAAAAGAAAAAACAAAAGCAATGTCAATTTAAATAAATGTCATGAGAAGAATATTCCTCAAAAGCTTAAAAAGATCGCACCGGGATGATGCTTAAAACGTGAGATTTCGAAACTAGACTTCCAATCTAGAAACTTATCCTCGAAGATGGTTGTTTTAGTTTGTGTTTGTTTTCTAAGCTATTCATTCATTTGCAAATGCAAATAAGATTTTAGTCCCTTCAATCGTGCTCTCTTGCTAGATCCTCAGTCTTGAATGTTCACAGGTATAATTAGAAGATAACGACATTTAGATCGTATCATCAAAACTAGGCGCGAACATTATTCTCATCAAATTTATCTCTTTCAAAAAATGAACCGATTGGATACTTAACGAACTTGTTATTCTTAAATATGAATGTATTCCTTACTTTCAAGATTCTGATTTCGCGGTTTTTGTAGTTTGTAATTTACATTGTACACTCCAGACTAAGAGGGACTGAGGTTGAAATCAAATGATGTAAATGCTGCCCAACGACTTCCCCTTATGAAAGATAGATTCTATCAGAACATTCTCTGTATTACAAATAAAATTGGATTGGTTTACAATTGTGGCAAGCTGATGGTAGCAAGGTAATCCATTTCCATTTTTTTTCTTTTTTTTTTTTTTTGTTAATTCAACATACTACTCGGAGGTGGAGATTTGAATTCATAAGGACTGTAACCTCTTGTAACCTCTTGGTTATCAAGTCGTACATCATACCAGATGAACTTAGTTCTTATTGGCATTCCCAAGACTTTACTTGGAAGATAAGATCTTGGGAACATTCTTTCGAGCATAATTGTATTATTGGATGACTTAAATAAGGTAATATTTTTACCTTTAGAAAAACAACATTCTATCAGCCGTCCATTCTATTAGATTGGAAAACGAAAAGTTTACCTAATCATCTGATAACTAACAATATAGTCTTTATATTTATTTACTAAACGACTGGCCTCTATGCGAAATTGAACGGTTTATTTAAGAATCATGCCAGTATATCTATGCTGCTAAATAGTGTATAAATTTACTTACTTCTGCTACTCCAATTTATAAAGCAGGTCTCGTTATCTGTAAAGGCTAGAAGAAGCAATTTCCAAGAACACTAGAGAAGTTATTTACTTTTGGGCGTACTTGGACATGGAGTACGCTGTCATAGCTCAAATCTTCCTTTGTTTAAATGGTATGAACTTGATCTTTTACGACTTGTTATCTTGAGAAAAATATTTTTTTTTAGTCCTCGGGTTTGATTCTTTGAAGGCTAATTTTAATTTAGTTCTTATGTTTCAAAATTCAACACTTTTATCCCAGTATTTTAATAATGTTTACTTTTAGTCCCTAAGATAACAAAAATATTAGTTATATAACGTAATGTTGACTAAAATGATGGTTATTTATGAAGTGATTATTTTGGTTTTCACGTGAGTTGGATATTTTTTTTAAAAAATAAGTATAAAAGTAAACTTTAAAAAAAAAAAAAAACATATAAAACTAAAAGTGGGCATTATTAAAATGTTAGGATAAAAATGTTCGGTTATAAAATATAGGGATCGAAATTGAAACTAAATATTGCCCGCTCTTGGTAAATCCTGATAAGTGTGGGCATTCCATAGTGGCCGGAGAATGGTTTTCATACATCTACGGTTCAGGGTTTCTAAGAGCAACATCCGCTTGAAGAACGTTAAGAGTTCATATGGTCAGAATTCTTTAACATCACACTGTTGAAAGCCATGGATGCAGATTTGGCCGAAGCTGCCAATGGCAATGATCGCCCGATACGGACATTGCCATGGCCGTTAACAGGAGAGGTATTTTGGGAAGGGATTTGATTGAAGGGAAAGGAAACAAAAACATAGTGTTGAAAATACAAACAAAATAAAAATAAGGAGTAGATTTTAGATTTATAAAGGAACACAAAAATCTTTATTGAAAACTTATATCTAAAGTTCACAAAATCATGCCAAATATGGAGATTGTTGTGGTTCGGCTGAAAACGGAAAAGAAAAGAACATCGAGAGACAAAAATTAGATAAACTTTAGCATGAGCCACAAGCAAAAGGCACTTGGAGGATAATAGAAAACCCAAAAAAATTACTTGTCGTAAATGGCCAGTTTTTGTATTATGATGTTGAACGCAATTTGTTTTCCGTCAGAAATTGGTTTTTTTTTTTTTTTTTTGATAAGATATTTAGTTCTTTTCTTTCTAGAGGTTTTTGCTGCAAATTGTAGATCGAAAGTTATTGCTTTTGAACCAGCGGCGGCTGCTCCGTACAACGCAACGAGTACATGAGACCGTCAAATTCGAGTACGTCACTTTATTTGGAGCTTTTTTTCCCCATGATTCATCGAGTCTAGCTACCAGATTGTATTCTTTCGATGATATAATATATATAATATCCACAATCAACATATTTTTACATGCAATTTAGAACTTAACTAAGTTGAAAAAAGAAGGCTACACATTTCTAATTTATATTTCCAAAATTTGGATGCTTGTCGCACATTTATAAAACTCTCATATGGCGCAGTATACTAGCTACGAAAAACTAGGGATTTTGTTTTGGGAAATTGCTATATAGACAACTTTTAGCTCAATAATTTTAATTATAACGCTTTTAAAAATATTTCATCTAGAATATTTTGGTGCATTTTTTCCATATTCCATAATTGTTCTTATTTCAATTGGTTGAATTTATATGCTTTCAATCAATTAAATTTACATACTTTCAATCAATTTAATTGATCGTTTTCAATTAACATCATTACATTAACTCATTTTATTTTAATTGTAGATATTTTGATCATTTTACATGGACCTGCCAATTTTTCCTCTATAAAAATAAAAAAAAAATCAAAATTTTGCTATTTATGTAATAACTAATATTTTTGTAATTTTGGAGACTAAAAAATGAGGGTTATTTACATGACAAGGTAAAAGTATTGAATTTTGAAACATAGAAATCAAATTGAAACTAAACTGTAGATCTAAGGACTAAAAATGTATTTTATGGATGATTATATTGACTTAAAACAATTAAAAGGAAAAGGAAAGGAAAAAAAAAGAAAAAGAAAGAGAAATCGATATCTGGCCTACTGTTAAACTAACAAAAAGAAAAATGTATGCCACATTTTTTAAAAAATGTTTGTGCGTGATTGTCTAGATGATCAATATGTATTGAATCAATTACCTCTTACCAAATCTCAAACTAAAAATGATTTAACATGCCGTAATTTCAAAGAGATATGTAAAACAAAGAAGTAAGTTCAAAGATGAATAAGATTTAAACCTACAGAAAATAACGTAATTAAGCAGGTTCGATCCATTGTGAACGTGCAACAGTGTTCGATCCATTTTATTTCTTGGTCTTGATTTACTCTATTATACCATATTACACTTAATTTCCAATGTGATACATTTTTCAGGACAAAATATTACAATACGTAACATACCTTGATTCAATTTTCATCTGGGCAAGCTTCAAGAAATTGTCTTATTTTGCTTCTTTCTTCGTTCGTTAGTTCTGGGTCATCTCCCGTTAATCTTCCCCGAAGAATTGCTCTCTCACTACTTGAATCATTGTCATCAACAACCTACGAAAAATAAAACAGTAATCATAATTGAAAAATCAAGCGTTCTTTAGAATAAATAAGGCTTTTTCAATACATTTTTAATTGTTTAAAACTGTAATTAAAGTCTGAAAACAAAAACTTTTTTTTTAGTTTACAACTTGGTTAAGATTTTGAAATACTTTGTAGAAAGTAGATAATAGTATAAGGAAATTTATAGATAAGAGTTTTGTTTACATGCTTTTTTATTAAAAAAGTATCAAAAAAATAAAAATCAGATGATTATCACAGGAGAATAAATAATAAACAAATAGATATTAAGCTGAAATTATTTCATTTGTAAGATTGAAATTATGTAGATTATACTTCAATGAAATTGTTGACGTGGCCATCTTTGTTGGGTGTAGTGACGGGTGCGTTTCCGTTGCATGTCCATACACCATCAATAATATACTTGTATTCGAATCGTCCTTCCTGTTAAATCAAAATCAAACAAATCCAATTTCAAAATAATAATAATAATAATAATAAATCAAACAAATGCATTGTAATGAAATAAAATTTGTTAAAACCACAACACTAATTACAATTTACAACTTATGCAACTTCATGAGATTTCGAAGTAATGAATTGGAAAATTTAATTACTATTTTCATACCGCCAGTTCCCTATTGAGAATCCACGCTCCTCGCTCTTTGTCGAATTTTAATGGAATTCTCTGAGAATAAAAAGTTCCACTGATAAAACAATAAATACAATATCTAACCAGTAAAAATTGTTGATGATAGGTCCATCAGTTAAGATAGATCCAGAGGACATATTGTTACAAATCAACTCACTCACAATAAAATCTTAAATTCTTTGGGGAAACGCTAAGAATTGTTTTTCTAATTAGACTTAAGAATGAATCCACAAGTGAGGTTTAAAAGTATAACTATATAAGAATATAGAAATTTAAAGTGCGAAAGAAAAAAGAAAGCAGCCCACGTGCTTGGGCTGCATAAAGGGCGGGGGCGGCAGCCTAGCTTGCAGCTAAGTTTCTCTTCGTAATATCAACAATAACACTATTTTCATTTCAGTATTTCGCAGAAATTAACACAATCATAAAAATCACAGCTTCCGGCGAAGGAGGTACTGGGTGGGTGGTGCTTGGTTGGAGTTCAAAGTTCAAGTATCAAACGGTCAAGTTTTTGGAGGGTATTGCTTTGCGAGATGGGCTCTCTCATTTGTTAGAGTTGAATGACCCTTTTCTTCCT
>JBBMKA010005675.1:0-11226 GCA_037833695.1 Sechiopsis laciniata | reverse complement strand
ATTCCACTTTTCACATTAGGTTTATGAAACCCCCTTCTCGTCTTTCCGTGGCAGCGACTTCCACTTCTCTATCTTCGACATTATTCAACAAGATCTTGAAGAAATTGGCTATTTGGCTGACTTTATTTAGCTGTGAGCTTCGGTGGGTAAAGGTCGAGAGCGATGGATTTTTGTTGAGGTGATTCTAATGCCGAGGGTGGGTGCTTTTTGTTAGGGTTTTGGAATTAAAGCGTGAAAACTCAATAGTGAGAGAAGAAGAGGGTGATATGAGCGATAAAGGAAAAAGTGTAACATAAATTTGGGCGATCACTTGAAAAAAAAAGAAGCGCCTATTTTTTAGGCATTTTTAATGGCGCTTTCTATCTAGTGCTATAAAAAAAATTTAAAAAAAAGCTATAAAAAAGGGTTTTTGTTGTATTGTTACTTAATTATTTGGAAGTTGTGTGAATTGACGCTTTATCTATGTCAAGAGAAATATCTCTAAAGTTAACATTCATAGAGTGTCAACTAAAACATATTAGTTAAATTAAAGAAAATTTCAGCGCCTTTTTACCCTTGTTGACGCTCTTTATATTTAAAGTATGATTACTTGACGTTTTTTTTTATAAAAACGTCAAGCCTTTAAAACAATCGAGCGTCAACTATACTGTTTTTTGTTGTAGTAGTGCCTGATCTGTATCGCTGGAGAAGAAATCAAAACAGAGCTACGGGCTAGTTGTAGCCGATGAGAGACTAAGGTAAGAAAGGAAGGCGAAGAAGAAAGCCCTAGGGGTGCAAAGATGGAAGCGAGCGAGCTTCCCTAGAGGGAAATTGGTTTTAAATATATTTATAAAATTAGTTTTATAAATTTATGATTATAAAAAAGTGTCATAAAACGCGTCTTTTTAATTTATGACACTTTTTTGTGATGTTAATTTTATTTTAATTAACGATTATAAGATTATTCTAATAAAGTGTCATAAAACGCATGTTTTTGTTTATGACACTTTTATTGCTTCTCTCATAAATTTTATTTAACACAAGTGTCATCTAAACCCTTTTTTGTAGTAGTGTGCACTAATACAAAAACTATCTATTATATAATAGATAGTGTGGATTTTAATTTAAAACTAATTAAGAGGAAAGAAGTGAAAGGTAAGGTCATCTTTCTTTTACAATATATAAATATATATAACATATATACATAGATATATATATAGATAGATATGAAATAGTATGAGATTCCTCAAAAAAAAAAAAAAAAATAGCATGGGATTCCTCAACCATATTGATATCCTAAAATCAATAGTTGTAAGTTCTTTTCTTTTGAGTTAACACAAACACACACATATATTTTAATTATTTTATTTTTTGAGATAATTTTATTTTTTTTATTATTTTTTTTTTTTTATCTATCAAACGCCCAATTGATGGACTAAAATCCCAATTGTTGTGGCCGAGGGATGGGTTATCTTATAATTGTTGTGCCCTTTTTTTTTACCTAATTATCACTAAACCCTTTAAAAATATCATACTAATATTCAGACCTTACTCGTCACTAATATCTTAAAGTACACTACAAGAACATGGCACTTCTCAATGTAGTACCGGAAGGAAAATTTATATTACTTTCTTTTTAAGTACAAATTGAGAAAATAGAAATTACAAATACTGATTCTAAAGATTGAACTCGTGACCGTAGAGTGAAAATTTATATTACTACGCAAAATGAAATATTACAGCATCAAAGAAAGAAGATATTAAAAAAAAAACGTCATTTGGAAGTTATAATGGTTTTTTCAACTTGCAAAATTAACAGCTTCCATTTTATCCAAATTGGTATGAATATCTTAAGTAACTTCAAAAAGAATACTTGATGGTATACATTACCTTTGTTTCTTAATGGAATAACAACGACATTTGAATTTGAGACATTAAGTAGTAGTTAATACACTAATTGGAAACGGGTGCGATCATACCAGCACTAATGATCCCATTAGAACTCTGCAATTAAGTGTGCTTGGACGAGAGTAGTACTAAGTTGGGTGACCACTTGTGAAATCCTCGTGTTACACCCCTAAAAAAAATACACTAATCGGAAACTACACTCAATCAAAGGGATTGAACTTTGACCAGCAATCAATTTTTCAATTTTTTTATGGAAAGAATCAAACTAAAACTTTTTTTTGTCAGTAATCCTATAAAAGGTAAAACTACCTGGCTTCTTTTTATTCTTATTCTTATGGGGTAGGTAGAATATCATAGTTTTGATAAAAGAGAATTACCTTTCCACAAACGAAATATTTATTTTTTTCATTATTTTTATTTTTAGAGCGAATCACTGCTCTGCTGGATACTTTGTTCTTCACTCAAGTAAAGGCTAAAGAAAACAAATTGAAAAACAAATATAAAGCTTTACCAATAAATTCTTGGAAAAATTATATTTGTCCTAAATTTAGGTGTGGTGTAGCATCTATTTTATTCATATATTTTAAATAAATATTTTTAATCCTCCTATTTTAGTAATGATCAATTTTTGTTATTGCGTTTTTTTTTTTTTAAATTTACCTTTGTACTTATTTTCTTTTATAAATTTATTTACATAATATCAAAATAATTATTTTATCAATATATTAAAATTTGAAATTAATATAATTATTATTGTAGTCAACATTACAAAAAAATAACTAACAATCTTTATTGAAAAAAAAAAAAAGAAAAAAATTGTTTAGTCCCAAATACTTTAAAATTTGCTTGCATCGTATTTATTTTGTGAGAAGAGCGTATCGAATAAAATTTTTCTATTTTTTTAAAATGTGAAGAATAAAAACATTTGATTTTGAAATACATGAATTAAATATAAATTATCCTCCAAACCTAGAAACTAAAAAATGTATTTTTCCCAAGCTCGTCTAATAGATTTCTTTTCTTTTTTAGTAGACTATTAACATCATTAAAACTCTGCATATGTTTACTTTAAATTTAATCGCAATATCACTTTTTATGAGTTAAGATATATAATGTAATATTGAATCAATAAACAAAATGGCTAATTATTTCTAATTTAATTAATTAAATACTAAAAATGAAATGGGAAAATGATTAATCGAATGGGAATTCGGAAATAAACCCTTCCCCTAATTTCAACTTTTTTTTTTTTTGAGAAACAACTAATTAATTTATCAAACTAATCAAAATTCAGCAAATTTTGATATTCGAGTATATAATTATTTTTGAATGGAAGAGTTTAGTTTTGTGGTTTTTTTAGATAATGAATTTTATTTTTATTTTTACTTCAACAATATTGTTGATACTAAAAAATAGTCATCCGAGATCAACGGTAATTTTTATTATCAAGAACAAGATGCTTGCAAAAATGACAAAAACTAAATACACCGGTGTGTTGTGAGCCAAAGAACCTTCGATGCTTAAGTCAATAAAATATTCAGAGAGTTTATAAAAAGTTTGTTAGCTTAGAAATAGCTTATAATGACTTAGATCACTTACAAAAGTTTGGAACACCCTCCCCTTGGAATGGAGAACTTCTGACATCTTTATAGCAACCGGATTTGTAACTGCCCTTCGGTCTATTTATTATCGCGCTTTATGGCGTATTATAACATCCGTAATGCTCCGCCATAAAACCTAAAATAAATGAGATGGTTATCTCTCTTCTTTAATGTTCATTACTGGACAACTTCAGGTATAAAGGTTTCGAAAGAGTCTTGGCCGACCTCCGAAAGGTCGGACTCAACTTTGGCCTACCCTTGAGGAGTCTTGGCCTCCTTGGCCGACCCCTTAGGGGTTGGACTTAGAGTGTTATAACCTTTTTTAGATGTTTAGGGAAATATTTTAACCACACCATTAGTTTCACTCTTTATTTTCGAATTACTTTTGCTCTTTATTTTCGAATTCATATTTTAACTTGATTTAAAGAGTAATTTTAAATGGAGATTTTCATGCATTAAAAATATTTGCATGCTCAGGATCAATATCCACAACCACCATTTAATATATGATAAATTGAGAAATCATAATAATAAAATAGTCTTAATTAAAAAAAAAAAAAAAAAAAAAAAGTTCCCTTACTTTTCTTTATCGTATGATGATACTTTTTCCAATTTTTCTTTCATGTTCTTGAGAAGATTTTTTCTTTCATGTTGAGAACTTGTATTTGGTCCACTCATTTTATATTTTATAACTAAGAAAAAGCCCTTTTCCATTCATGCATGCAATGCCTTATTTTCTTACCTTATATTGTTATTATTTGGGTAGAAAAAATATATCTATTTTATTCCAAAAATTAGGATACAAACAAAATAGTAATTGCTCTAAATATTTCATCTCCATTTAATTACTTTTAGATAGTCTTATTCGTTGACCCAAATTAATCAATCCCTAACGATTATACTCTTAAGTAACAAACCCTAATAATCTTCTCAAAAAAAATAAATAAAAAATAAAAATAACCCCAATAATCGTACTTTTAGTATAAGGGTAATATAATAAATAAATTCAGGCTTAGACAAATTTCGAACTTTGTTTTCTGAATTTTTAAAGTACAGCTAAGTTTTAATTTGTGTAAAAAAGATCCATTTGGACAATATGTGATACAATGAAACAATAGCTAAAGTTTTTTAACTTAAATTTTTATTATTATTATTATTATTTTTTAATGGGAAGGAAATTTCGTGGAAATGGGATACCGTGAAAATAACATTAATATATATATATATATATATATTGCAACCTTATTTATTACAATTATAACAATTTCTCTTTTTTTTTTTTTTTTTGATATACTCATTCCTTTTTTGGTTATTCAATATTCGGTCAAATATTGAGCTTCCTCTTTGTAATGATGGATGAACACGTTGGGGCATTTTTTCATTCTTCACTTTTATTTATTTTTTATTTTTTATTTTTTATTTTTTATTATACGAGAATTGGGGTAGAAGTTTTAAATCCATAATTTTTTTTTTATTATTGAGTATACAATGATACTGTTAAAATACTGTTTTTATCGACAAATTTATGACTACTTAATCATAATTGATATAGTTTTGTTTTCCTTTTGAACAAATAAATTGATATAGTTGAGTCACTATTATTATTGCAAAAATTAGTTTAATTTGTCGTTAATAAACAATGAACAATTTCTTAAACATCTTACATCTTTACCCCCACTTCAGTATTTATCCCTCAAGCAAAAAGAATTAAAAATAATAATTTTGTTCAAAAGAGCATGTAGAAACGTTGAAAATTAGAGTTCAAAATTACCACTCACGCTAGGGTCCATTGTGTGAGTAGGAATCAACATACATTGAGGTTATCATATTTTTCTGATGATGTATGTTTTATTCTCTCCATGCCCTTTAAGATAATATCATTTTGAATCAAATTTCATTTTTATTCGACCAAAATTTATTAGGATTTAATAAATTTTAATATCGTTCTAAAATTAATTAGTTTTAAGAAGAATTGAAAATCTATCTTACTAATGTAAGAGGCCATTTTTCTTTATCAATATGTATGTAATTTGAAATTAGTCTAGTTATTATAGTAATAAGAAATTAACTATTTTTATTGTAAAAAAATATCTAACTATTTTTGTTTCATATTTAAATTGTGCAATAATATTAAAATGTTAAACATAAATGAAATATTTTTTAAACGTGGGAAATAAAAATATTTGATTTTAAAATATACGAACTAAATAAAAATTACCTTTCAAACCTAGAAAGTAGAAAAAGTAATTTTCAAAAAAAAAAAAATATAGAAGAAGTATTTTTCCTAAACTTGTCTAATATATTTTTTCTTCTAATAGACTATAAACATCATTAAACTCTGTTGATTTTTATTTTAAATTTAATAGTCACTTTTTATGAGTCGAAGATATATCTAAATATTGTAGAGTGCAGTATACTGCATGACATTAGTCGATATATGTACAAGCTGATCCGAATAATTACGGATATAAAAAAAAGTAAAAAATATATAGTATACTATTATATAAAGAAACCAAATGATTAATTATTTCCAATTTAATTAATTAAATACTAAAAATGAATATAGGAAAATGATTAATTGAATGGGAATTTCAGAACCGAATGAGTCGATGGCGCGATTGGTTATCTGGTTTGGTGTTAATACATTTTCACTCGGTCATAGGTCTGATCCCTAGAATCGATATTTGTATTCCTACCCCCAACTTGTATTTAAAAAAAAAAAAAGAATGAAAATTCCGGAATAAACAATTCCCCTAATCTCAACTAATTAATTTATTGAACTAACCAAAATTGAGCAATTTTGATTATTGAGTACATAATTATTTCATAGGCAAAAATTTAGTTTTTTTTTTGTTTTTTTAAATGATAATTTTAGTTTTTTTTCTTTTTTTTCTTTTTCTTTTTTTACTTCAACGCCAGTTAGGGAAGCCAACTTAAACTCATAAATTGTTTCTCAAAAAAAAAAAAAAAACTTAAATTCATAACTTCTTGATCTAAAAATACACTACTTTTGTTGATATTTTTGTTAAAAATAGATAAATTATTATTTTAAGGGTGGTATAGTGGAAAGGATAGTTTCTTTTATTTCTTTTCTATATTTATAATTTAAAATAATAGTATTGATATATTTAAATATAATGCAGAAATAGTAAGATACATTTATATATGCTAACATAAGAAAGTGGAAGTTCTTAAAAACAGAAAAAATATGAACTTCTTTCGGAAGGTTCAGTTTGGCTTGGCTGAGAAAGGGTTTTTTTTCATCTATTGTTTTTTTACTCTTTATAGAAAAAAAAAACATATGAATTATGTGATTAGTGTAAACAATATCATTAAATTATAATAAAAAGAATGTTAAAAATATTCATCAACCTTAATAAACAAGAAGATATTTTGGGTCAATACTCTAACATTTTTAAGATGATCTTAGGAATAACTTATTTGTTAATTATTAAAGATAATGAAGACAATGTTTAATATGGAAATTTATTTGTTCATATTCAACAGATCCACCCTATTCCATATGTATTTCAATTGTTGTTGAACTCAAAAATCAACATAGCATTTGTATTGTTGTGCTGCAAATTGAAATTCCCACATCGAGAATTTTGATAATTTCCACCGTCCATTACCACTATATATAAACATTTATAGTTTCTCTTTTAAATACACACATCAAGAATTTATTATAAAGAATTTTCTCAATTTTTTTATATTAATTTCTAATTGCATTTAGAAATTAATTTTGGTGAGTTCAAATTTTTGGGTATGTTGGGATTTTGGTGAGTGCTTTGACTGTGTTCTTTTGTAATCTCAATCATCTTCCCCGTGGATGTAGGCTTCGTCTGAACAATGTAAATCTTTGTGTTATTGTTTTTCTCTTTATTCCATTTAATGGATATTTTCCATTGCCTTAATTAAAATCTAGTTTACTTCTGCTGCATCGATATTAAGTGGTATATGTAAACATCGAGTAATTTTTTCAACAAGTGATATCAAGTAATTTTTTCGACAAGTGATACCAGAGCTTGGTCAGTTTATTAGAACTTATTCTTGGACTCAAGAAGAAAAGAAAAGCAAAGATCGAAAGGCCCTTAGTTTAATACATCTTCATCAAATGAAATTTTGTAAGATATTTTGAAAGAGAAAAATGTTGTTGGTTTATAGTTAAGGTTAGAACAAATTTGCATGACAAAAACTTTAACTACAAAATTGCATTTGAAGCAGCGTTTATTTTCTTATCATATGGATGAAGGATCATCCTTAGATAACCATTTAGATGGTTTTAAAGAAATTGCCTCTGATTTAGAATTTATGGAGATTATTTATGATGGTGAAGATTTGGCGTTGATTTTGTTGTGTTCTCTACCTCCCTCGTATGCAAACTTTAGAAATAAGATTTTATATAGTCGTGATACTCTCACTTTGAATGAAGTTTATGTTAGTTTGTTTAATAAAGAAAAAATTAAACATATCACTGATAGAGCTGAGAGTTCTGCAGAGGGGTTAGTAGTTCGAGGGACAACACACGAGAAGAAAAATGATGGCGATCAGAGGAATCGATCAAAATCGAGAAATAAAAATAAAACTTGCAATTATTGCAAGAAGAAAGGTCATGTTATTTCTGAATGGTACAAATTACATAATAAGAATCAGAGAACCTTTCCATTTCAAAATGGAAAGCAACCTGAAAGCTCTCGTCAGACTGGTGTTGTTGAAGATGTTGATAGTGATGGTGATCTGCTAGTTGCTTCTAATGACAAGTTAAAATCTAATGATTGGATTCTTGATTCAGGATATTCATTTCATATGTGTCCTAATAGGGACTGTTTTTCAACATATGAATCAATGTCAAAAGGCACAGTATTGATGGGAAATAATGTTTTCTGTAAGATGTTTGATGGTGTTGTCATAACACTTTCTGGTGTGAGACATATTCCTGATTTGAAGAGAAACTTAATCTCTTTAAGTACTCTTACTACACGAGGGTACAAGTTCACTGGTGAAGATGAAGCTATCAAGGTTAGTAAAGGCAGTTTGACAGTCATGAAAGGACAGAAAACTTCTGCCAATCTTTATGCATTACAAAGTTCTACTGTTCTGGGTGATGTAGCAGTTTCTACACCTTCGTTATCTAATAATGATATTACTCGACTTTGGCATATGCGTTTGGGGCATATGAGTGAGAATGGATTAGTCGAGTGAAGCAAAAGAGGGCTTCTTGATGGACATAAAATTCTGATATTGAATTTTGTGAGCATTGAGTTTTTGGAAACCAAAAACTTGTCAAATTCTCGAAGGGTATTCACAATACAAAGGGAACACTTGATTATATACACTCTGATCTTTGGGGTCCAGCTAAAGTACCTTCTAAAGGTGGCGCATTTTATATGATAAGCATTATTGATGACTTTTCTAGAAAATTTTGGGTGTTTTTCCTGAAGCAGAAGAGTGATGTGTTTTCTACGTTTAAAGATTAGAAGACCATGATTGAAAAACAGACATGGCGTCAGATAAAATATCTTTGCACGGATAATGGTTTGGAATTTTGTTTTGGTGAGTTCAATTCTTTTTGCAAGTCACAAGGAATTGTTAAACATTTAACAGTTCGTTATACTCTACAGCAGAAGGGAGTAGTAGAACAGATGAATCAGACTTTGATTAGTAAGGTGCGTTGCATGTTATCAAATGCAAACTTACCTAAATCATTTTGGGCTGAAGCTGCTACTTTAGCATGTCATATTGTCAATCGTTCTCCCCATATTTCTCTCCAGAAAAAGACACCACAAGAAGTGCGGTTTGGTAATCCAGCCAATTATTCAGATTTAAAGATATTCGGTTGTCCTACTTATGCTCACATGAATGATGGTAAACTTGAACCAAGATCTTTGAAATGTATTTTTATTGGTTACGAGCCTGGAGTTAAGGGATATAAGTTATGGTGTCCCGAGACTAAAAAGGTAGTTGTTAGTAGAGATGATATTTGATGAATCTTCCATGTTGTGTGGTCAGTCTTCTAAAATCCAGTCTTCAGATAAAATTCAGCAGAGTTCGCGTGTGCAGGTGGAGTTTGGGTTAAAGTCATCCTGTAGTCCGATCAAGATGGTGCTTCTACTTCTAGTACTTCTTCATCAGGTGCTTGTTCTAAATTACCTCATGGTGGTGATATTGCTTCACCTTTGAAAGCACCAAAGCAATTTTCTATTGGTAAATATAGGCCAAGAAGAGAAATTCCTCCACAGAGATATGCAAAAGCTGATTTAGTAGCTTATGCTTTAAATGTTGCTGAAGACATTGATTCTAATGAGGAACCGTCTACATTTTCAGAGGCTATAAATTATAACAACTCTGATAAGTGGATGATTGCAATGCAAGAAGAAATTGAATCTCTACATGAGAATGATACATGGGATCTTGTGAAGCTTCCTCATAATAAGAAAGTCGTTCATTGCAAATGGGTTTTTAAACAAAAGGAAGATGATCTTGGAGTTAAGAAAGCCAGATATAAAGCAAGGTTAGTTGCTAAGGGCTTTAGTCAAATCCCTAGTGTTGATTATACTCATGTATTTTCTCTTGTAGTGAAACATAGCTCTATTCATGCTTTGCTTGGCATTGTAGCTATTCATGATCTTGAACTTGAGAAATTAGATGTAAGAACTGCATATTTACATGGAGAACTTGAAGAAGATAATTTATATGCATCAGCCAAAGGGTTTTGTTGTTTCGGGAAAAGAAAACTATGTTTATTTATTGAAGAAGTCTCTGTATGGCCTGAAACAGTCACCAAGACAATGGTACAAGAAATTTGATTCTTTTATGACTACGCATGATTTCAAGAGAAGTAGTTATGATAGTTATGTTTACTTCAAGAAAAATCATGATGGGTCATTTGTGTACCTTCTCTTATATGTTGATGATATGTTGATAGCTGTTAACATTATAAGAGAAATTAATCAAGTCAAAATAGAGCTAAGTGAAAAGTTTGATATGAAAGACTTAGGTGCAGCAAAGAAAATACTGGGTATGGAAATTGTCAGAGACAGGAAAGTGAGAAAACTTTATTTGAGTTAAAAGGGGTATATACAGAAAGTTCTGTCTAGGTTTAATATGCATCATGTCAAGCCAGTTAGTACTCTGTTAGCCTCGCATTTTAAACTCACATCTACTTTGTCTCCATAGTTAGATGATGAGGTTGATTATATGTCACGAGTTCCTTATTCCAGTGCAGTTGGTTCTCTAATGTATGCAATGGTTTGTACCCGTCCTGATTTATCCTACGCAGTCAGTGCAGTCAGTAGATATTTGTGCAATCCAAGTAAAGAACATTGGAAAGCAATTCAGTGGATACTGAGGTATTTACGAGGTACAATTGATGCTGGTTTGCATTTTAGGAGAACCAGAGATGGAATCATCGGTTACGTGGATTCTGATTATTCTGGAGATCTTGATAAAAGAAGATCTCTTACTAGATATGTTTTTACTGTTGGTGGATCTGCCATTAGTTGGAAAGCTACTTTGCAGAATACAGTTGCTTTGTCCACGACAGAAGTTGAGTATATGGCTATTACTAAGGCTTGTAAAGAAGCTATATGGTTGAGGGGACTGTTTAATGAACTCAGTGAAGACTTACAGATTTCTACAGTCTTTTGTGACAGTCAGAGTGTAACGACCCGACCCAAATCAAGGTCTGAACCTAAGTCCTTAACTCTAAATGCATGAAAACGACGTTCGACATTAG
>JBBMKA010005674.1:847-11228 GCA_037833695.1 Sechiopsis laciniata | reverse complement strand
ACTTTATATGATTTATTGACAATATATATATATATTTCGGTTTGGATCGGTTTTTATTGGTTTTTGAAAATGAAAACTGGAACCGATCCAATATTTTTTGGTTTTTTCAAATTATAAACCGATATGTCCAACTTTGTACTAAAAAACCAATTCGATCCATTGGATTAGATTGGTTCGGTTCGGTTTTTTGGTTTTTCAGTTTTGTCTTGCACCCCTGGTTAATATTTAGGAGAGGTCCACACAAAATGTGGATGCCATAAATTTTTTTTATATACTTTTATATATTTATTTATAAATGAAATTTTTGTGTTATCCTGAGGTGTTTGTTTCTTGAATATACAAAAGATTTAAAATTAGTATTTACATTGTTCATCAAAAAGTAATATCCAAATGAGTTTTTGTAACCATTCAAAACCACTTTTCATTTTTATTACTAAAAATATCTTCTCATTTCTAACAATTTATTTCTAATCATTCATTTATAACTACTCAAAATAATTCATCATTTCTAATGATTCATTTATAACTCTTTAAAATAACTCATTTTTAACCTCTCATTTTAAATTATTCTTTTTTAACTACTCATTTTAAATTTACATTCAAACAAACTATTGTATCTTTTTCGTCTACAAAAAAAAAAAACATCTAATAGAATTTTTTACTACAACTCTCAATTTCTAACTATTCAAAATAACTCCTCATCTAAAACTTCATCCAAACATCTTCACATGCTACATAAGCAAAATGTAGAGTCCCCCTATGGATTCATATGTTTTTTTAGTACAAGTTGGGAGAGGGGGACCACAAACCCTACAAAGAGAGTACCGAACCCATGACCATGGTGTTGAACTGGATTTCCACCAAATGATAAAACCATCAGGACACCATCCCTTTCGATCCTACACATTTATATGTATGAGAGTTTTACTCTTATATTTTTATATGGTATGTTATGACCGGTCACATTATATATGATTGAGTAATTTAAATTTAACGAGATTGACCTACCAACAAAAACAGTAGCTCAGCAGTATCAGCGTACACCTAATGATTAAAGAAGTCTTGGATTCGAGTTCCTCCACCTTCAATTGTTGTAATCTAAAAAAAAAAAAAAAGAGATTGACCTAATTGTTTGAATTAAGTAAAAAGGAGTGTACTTTGGGTTGAGTCTACAATTGACATGTATTATTCATTTAGAGGTAGTAGTAGAATATTTTAATCTCCAAAACTGGTAATTAGTATCATCATAAAAATTATTCAAGCCATTTCTATATAATTTAGTTCTTTTTCAACGAGGAAATATATTAATTATGTTGCATTAATAAAAAAAAGTGTTAGATGGGTTGATGGTGGATTAATCCACCCAAATATTCAATTTGGTCTAAAAAAACAGGGCAACCCAACTGATCAACACTTCTAGTCAAATTGATCATTTTGTCACTCATCTTCTTTAATTCAACAAATAGTTAGTCATTCGAACTAATGAACTTTTGGTTGAGTTTTGATAGTCTATATTTTATGTTTCACATTTTTAGCGGTCTATTGGAAATTTGTAAAGTACATAAATCTTGTAATTAATTTGAAATATATATTTTTAATGGTCGTTTTTTGGGCTTAGGTTGGTTCTTTTTGGGATAGACCCTCTCTTTATTAACTTTGGAGGGGTTTACGTTCCTTAGTAGTCTCTATACTCCGTGGGTTATCCCCAAAATTCATTGAAAATTAACCATTGTTGTGTTGATGATGTTGACTTTTTAAGTTGGTTTCTCTGATTCCTAACCTAAAAAGCCAAAAAATAAAAAAAATAAAAAAACTGATTCTATCTCTCTTATGGCTTTGGTTCGATCTAATGCTAGGCAGATTATAATCGTCTTTAGATTTGGTTTTTTTAGTTGTGTTTAGTTACCTTTCAGGATGTGTTTTTGGGGCTAGTGTTGTTTGTGGGGTTGTCCCTTTTTGTGGTCTTCATTTTATGACTTTTTTTGTTTTGTCAGAGGACTAATACCTCTAGCATACGATAATTGAAATTATGTTCCTAAAGATATCAAAGAGAAGATTTGAGATTACGTATAGCTAATGTATATATTTTGTAGTTTCTCTTGGGGTTTGTGGTACTTATTTATAATTAAAGTTACTTCTTCTTTGATTTCTAGATGTCATCTGTGGTTAGGATATCGTTATCAACATTTAAGAAATTCAGGATATTTAGTTATACTTCAATACATAATCTAAGTAATGTGTGTTGTACAAGTTAATCGTAGAAATTGAATAATACTACGGAGCTCTCATTTCGTTCAAGTCTATGGAAAGAAGCACGAAAAGGAAAACACAACCAATATGTCTACCCAACCACAATTGAATGTCTAACACTTTATAAATATTTTGTATTTTATTTTCTAGTTTAATTTGAATCTATATATTAGTTGTGTTATCTTTTTGAGAAAAATATCTTTTTTGTCCCCGGAACAGTTAGTGAGATAACAAAATGTCGACTATGATAATACTAAGTTAATTTTAGAATATAACATGCTTACCAATTTTCATTCAAGTAAAAGAACATAATTCTGAGTTCGAAATTCAAAGCCAAGTGGTAGTATGGTACCCTGAAAAAACATTTATAAAACCAACTAGAATAATAATCATGCCTCAAAACTCAATTCGCGAAGGAAAAATAAAGCAAAACTCTATCTCATGGTCAACTCAACTCCAATCAACCATCCTGGTACAGCTCGTGAGTACCTGTTGAAAACCACAGAAGGAAAGGGTGAGTCTTTAACTCAGTAAGGATCCATGCACGAAATCAGTAAGCACATTTATAAGAGCAAAATACTACATAGTTTATCAACAACGATTAATGGGCACAAACCTCTAGGTTGAACTCTAAGTAACATGTCTATGCATGTTTGCCTGCCAGAGTTGCACACAACATTCTTGGGTAACATATCTATGCATGGTTGCCTACCTGGGTAACTCAAAACATTCCTAGGTAACATGTCTATGCATGTTTGCCTACCAAGGTAGCTCACAACATTCCTGGGTAACATGTCTGTGCATGTTTGCCTACCAGGGTAGCTCACAACATTTATGGATAACATGTTTATGCATGTTTTCCTATTAGGGTAACAAGGGAATAATACCTGGATAACACGAGCTACTGTGCTTGCCTACTAGGCTAATAATCAACAAAGAAATTCTTCTATGATTAATATAAGTACCATTCATTACTATCCATGTATAACATTTATAACATGCTTACTAGCAGGATATCTCATTCAAACATCATTCTTTCTCACCCTAAGTCAAGACAACAACAGATATCCAGCAACTAACTAATATAGCAAACAATCAACAACATAAAATGTTCTCAATCATAATATTGCACAACAGCACATGCTAGCTATCAATTCTAAGGTTGGAATTAGGTGAAAAATGCCCTTACCTTGGCCGAAATCCAAAGGTTCTACACAATCCTCCAAGTCACAACAATCCTATGAGCTTTTATGAATTTCCAAGTCCCAAAATAGAGGTTCTAGATTTTCCAATCAACAACGGTGTGTGGGTCAACGGCGGCGGTGCATGAAGTCAACGGCGACAGAGCGTGGTCAATGGTTAACAACAGCCTTAGACTTAAGCGTGGTTCGAAGGCGTGCGTTAGGCTCAGAGTGAAAAGCAACTTCAGATTGGTGGCAAGAAGCTGACCAACAGTCTCGACAATGATTGGCGATACTAACTCCCACTCCCAACAACGCTCTACACAAGGACAACGACGTAGGCAACGAGGCACGATGATTGGCTGAAGCTCTCACCTCCGTGGGTTCTAATCTTCAAATGACACGCAGCTGTTCGCTATTCGATCTCGATGTCGGCTGCACAAAATACGAGCCGACACTTCCTATCTCCAACACTGACTGCACGAAAAACAATGTTGTTGGACGTTTACGAATGAATGACCTATAAAATGTGCTTTTGGCCTTTTATAGCTACAGAAAAATCCCTTAAAATTACTGAAATGCCACATTTTAACCCTTAATTTTCAAATGCAACTTTAATTTCCATTGAAAAGATAGGCCCTCCAAGGTAAAAATAAATTAAATAAACTCCTTTAAAACCCCAAAAAATTAACAAATGTACCTATAAGCAGAAGACAAAAGCTCGGGCTATTACACTGCAATTTGTTCTAGACAATGCAAATTAAGCTTTAATGCAATTGTAATCCAAAATGATAACACTATTCATCTTAAGACTTATGATGATCATCATACATGTTTTAGGGACTTTGCAAATAAGAACTTGAATTCTACTTAGACAGCAAGAACTTGTTTAGATTAATTTAAATATCAACCTGATTGGTCCTTGGTGAAAGTCATTGAAGTAGTAAGAAAAGACTTTGAAGTAAATATTACTAGAAGTCAGGCTTATCATGAAAGAAAAAGTGCGCTAAAAAAGATAAATGGCAGCTTAATTGAGCAATACAAGAGGCTTTGGGATTATGAAGAGGAGATTAAAAGATCTAATGAGGGATTGAGCGTGAAGATACAATGCAATAGAGTAGGAGTAGATGATAAATTGGTGTTCAAGCACTTCTATGTATGTATTATGGCATGCAAAGAGAGGTTTCGAGTAGGTTGTAGGCCTTTTTATTGCTCTGGATGCTTGCCACTTAAAGTATCATGCTAGGCAGAACTAGTGGCAGTTGTGAGTTTGGATGAGAACAATTATTTGTATCCAATTGCATGAGATGTGGTTGAAGCTGAGACTAAAGATAGTTGGACATGGTTTCTCACATTGCTTTAGGATAATGTCAGAAAATTTGAAACTAAATGATACACATTTATTTCTGACCAACAAAATGTATCATACTGCTTTAATAAACTTTTTTTTATATAATATTTGACATTTTAATGAAGTGAATTTTTGTTTGAAATGTCCAAATTTACTTTGTGATTCTTTTATTTATAATTTGATAAGTAAATTTTGTGTTTATGATTATTCCTTATCTTGGTAGGGTTTAGTGCCAACATTCAATGATATCTTCCATAATGTACCTCATCGTTTTTGTGTGCGACATTTGTATAGATGGAACGGCCCGACTTTTTCCACCCTTATATTTAAGGTATTTTGGGTAATTTCGATAGTCTGAGTCCGATTTTGTGAGTCTAGGTGCTAGTTTTAACATGTTTGCTTGTTATAGGTCATGAAAGTGTAGAAAAGCTTCTATGAGTGCTATGACTTGGAGGATTGTGTAGAACCTTTGGATTTTGACCAAGGTAAGGGCATTTTTCACCTAAACTAGGTTTTAAGGTTGATTATTGCATGTGCTACTGTATCGTAATAGTTGAGGACGTTGATGTTGATTTAGAATCATACTTGTTGTCTGCTTGATGCTCATGTTTGACTTAGGGTGAGAATGAAGTGTTGAATGAAATACAGAATGACGATTTGATTAAGATATACTGATAGATAAATGTACTATAAATGAAACACTTGAATAGTAATTTATAATGCATGTGTTAGTCATAGAAGAAATTATTGTTGATTGATTATCCTTGTAGGTAAACATGCATAGACACGTTACCTAGAGATAAGCCTAAGGGTTTGTGCCCATTATTATTCAAGGGTTAGTGCCCACTACTACTATTTAGGGATTTAATACCCAGTATTATTATTCAGGGGTTTGTGCCCACTACTACTATATAGAGGTTTAATGCCCAATATTATTATTCAAGGGTTAGTGCCCACTACTACTATTCAGAAGTTAGTGCCCACTACTACTATTCAGGAGTTTAGTGCCCAGTATTATTATTCAGGGGTTAGTGCCCATTACCACTATTCAGAGGTTTTGTGCCCAATGTTCTTCAGGGGTTTTGTGTCCAATGTTCCTCAGGAATTTTGTGCCGAATGATTGTTTAGGGTTTGTACCCATTGTTGTTCAGGGGTTTTGTGCCCATTGTTGTTATTGATAAATCGTGTTATTGCTCTTATAAATGTGCTAACCGATTCTTGTAAGGATCCTTATTGAGTTTAAGACTCACCCTTTCCTCTATGGTTTTCCACAGGTACTAGTGAGTTGTACTGGGATGCTGATTGGAGCTGAGACGACCATGGGATATGTCTTTACTCATAATCATGATTTAATTTTTGGTGTTACTTTCCTTCTACATGAATTGAGTTTTTTAGGCATGTTACTTTTACAATTGGATTTATACGTCTTTACACGTTTTCACTAGGGTACCCTGTTAAATTGGTTTTCCAAACTTGGGATTGTTTTATGAGGTTCAATAAATGAACATTTTGTTTTTTGTTTTTATTATCTATTTATTAAACATGTCAGGTTGTTAAACTTTAAGCTCATGCATTTATAGTAGAGACTTAGGTTAAGACCCTAGATTGGGTCGGGTCATTACAATGGAAATTTTCATAAAATTGTTCAAATGGTTGCATTGAAAAATTTGTGTCTGGAAAGCAGCTAGATGTACAAATAGGAAAGATTTTGATAAGGTGATGACAGATGTTAGTAAGTTAAATATGGAAGCATGTCAGTATTTGACTGGAATATATGCTAAAGTTTGGTCTAGACATGTCTTTTTCTACTATTTCAAAATGTGATTTCTTTTTTAACAATTTATTTGAGTCTTTCAATGCAATTATATTTCAAGTAAGAGATAAACCAATCATTCAATTACTTGAAACGATTAGGAAGTTAGTATTGGTTAGGATTACTAAGAATAATGTTTTATAGAGTAACATGGAGGAAGAATTTGGATAGAGAATAGTGAAAATGTTGGAGAAATGTAAATCTCATTATGAAAAGTCATACCTAATTGGGTTGGGAACATGATATTTTAGGTTGAGTATGGTGATTCTCAGTATGTTGTTGGCTTTGACAAGAGAACATGGTCATGTAGAAAATGGGACTTGAGTGAAATTCCTTGTAAACATGCTATGCAATGTATTTATTATGTAAAAAGGAAACTTGAAGAGTTTGTTCATGAAGCCAGTGTTGTTAAAATCGTACGTTTTATGTTTTAAAACATACGACTCATAAAGAAACGAAGCAAAAACGAGTTACCTCGTGGATTTGAATCGTAAATCTACTAAAACGTACGATCTAAGAGTTGAAATCATACGATTCGTTTAAAATCGAAACATTTCTTTCTTTAAAAAAAATATCACCTCTTTTACATGTTGCAGGCTCGTTGGCGCTGAAGATGAACAAATTTCATCGAAAAAAAAATGAGAAAAAACGAGGAAGAAGAAAAAGAAGAAGAAGAAAAGGAATAAGAGATTTTTCGGCTGTTTTGAGAAATGAAAAGAAAATGTGTCTTTTATATCCAGGATTTTGTAAAACCTAAAAGGAAAAAATGAAAAAGTTGCGTTGTGTACATTTTGTTTACTTTTAATTTAATGCATTTATTTTTATTTTTTAAAATATTATAAATTGAAATTTGAAAATTGTCTTTCACTCTTTCCAACTTCATACTCTAACCTTCTGCACATTTATGAGTCATAATCACAATTTATTAATAAAAAAAGTAAATAGGTATTGGGAAGGTAAAATGCTTGATTTTATAATTCAAACTATCATACATAATTATTCTTTTAACTTATTTTTATTTGATTTTATAGGATTAAATATCATCTATCACGTACTAGGAAATATGTTGTTCCATGTACCAAAGTTTCTGATGAGATTAGAGATATTTTCAAGAATTTATTGGAAAATAAAAGAAATACAGATGGATATGGTTTCCATGATGAAGTTGATGTTGGTGGAAATAAGAAGATTATGACAAGTGCTTTTGGAAAATGCATGCAAAAATCAAGTCCAATTACTTTGAATACTATGTGGAAGAAATGCGATAGAGAAACTGTTTGAAGAGACATTTCTAGATTTTTGTACTCGAATGCAATTTATTTTAATTTAGTCAAAGATCATATACTTTAAAGTTATGCTACACTCGGTTGCTTCATTTGGTCCTGGACTAAAACCTCTGTCATATCGTGAGGTGAGATGTACTTTTTTAAAGAAAGAGATGGACACAATAAATACGGAGTTGTTAGAAAAGTACAAAAATGAATGGAAGAAAACGGGATGTACATTGATGTCTGATGGTTGGACGGATGGGAAGAATCGATCAATTACAAACTTTGTAGTCAATAGTCCTAGAGGTACTGTATTTCTAAAAAGTATTGATACATCTAGAATTTACAATAGTGCAAATAATTTATTTGAACTGCTAGATTCAATGATAGATGAAATTGGTGAAGATAATGTAGTTCAAGTGGTAACAGTGCATCAGCTTATGTCAAAGCTGGACAAATGTTAATGGATAAGCGTAAACATATATTTTGGTCTCTATATGTTGCACACTGTCTAGATTTGATTTTATCCGATATTGGAGTTATGCCCTTGTATAATGATACAGTGTCTAAAGCAAGAAAAGTTACAATTTATATTTATCGACACTCTTGGATTTTAAACATTGTGAAAAAGCATACTAAAGGAAGAGAATTAATTAAGGCTAGGGTGACACGTTTTGCAACTTCCTACTTGACTTTGCGAAGCTTAATAGAAAATAAATTTGGTTTGACAATGATGTTTGGATCTAAAGATGGCAAAGAAGCCTTTATTCAAAGAAGTCTGATGGAGCTACTGTTATGAAAATTATTTTGGCTAATTCAACTTTTTTGTCATCAATAAAGTATTGTTTAAAATGTGTTGTCCCTTTAGTAAAAGTCTTAAGGCTTGTTGATGGTGATGCAAAACCTTTAATGGGCTATATATACGAAGTTGTTGACAGAGCAAAGGAACAAATTGAGAAAATTTTCAATAATGTTCATAAACATTATAAACTTATTTGGGATATAATTGATAAAAGATGGTCAATGCAACTTCATAGGCCACTCCATGCAGCAGCATATTATCTTAACCCAAAGTAAAACTTTGTTCATAATTTAAATCTTTAGAATTTTCAAGTTGTGATTTTTTTTTTTTTTTTTTATGATTACTCATTGGATAATAAATATCAAATATAGGTTTCATTATGATCCTCAATTCAATGTCAATTATGAGGTCAAGATGAGGCTTTATCAAACTATTGAGAGGATGTGTCATTCACCAGTGGTTAGAGAAAAATTGACAAACAGATAGATCTATTCCATAATGCACATAGTATGTTTGGAATTGATATGGCGAAACAAATGCGCGACAAAAAACAACCAGGTATTAGATTCAAGCCTTTAAAAAGTTATTAGTTGCAATTTTCCATGATTCAATAGATTTTATGACTAATGTATGTTTATTGCATTCAAACATTATGGTGGGTTTCTTACGGTGGAAGTTGCAAAGAGCTTCAAAATCTTGCTATAAGAATTTTAAGTTTAACTTGCAGTGCAATTGTGGTGTGAGAGAAATTGGAGTACATTTGACTAGGTACGATATTTTGGAAAACAAAATTCTTACAAATTATCATTATTATAAAATGCTAACATTATTAATTTTTAGGTGCATTAAAAAGAAACGAATCATTTGGAACAACAAAGGTTGAGTGCACTTGTATTTGTAAAATATAATCTCCAATTAGAAGCCAAACATAAGAAAATAATTTTATAAGGAGAGTCATATGATCCTATTTGTCTATCAGATTTAGAATCTGATGATGAATGGATTACAGAGAAAAAAGATTCAACATTACCAGATGATGCCTCATGGATGAATGCTAATGAATGTTTTGATATCACGGAAATAGAAAATAACAAAAAAATGAAGAGAGGTAATAATTTTTTTATACAAAAGTTATACTTTATTCCTTAAATGCTTATTAATTTCTAATTGTTATTTTTATAGGACCTAGAGATCTATCTAAAAACTATAGAAGTTTCAAATGAAAAGAAGTTATTGAAGTACAGAAGATGAAATCAATGAAGATGAAGCACGTGAACTAGATAGTGATGATATATTAGCCGACAATCATTTTGGGGATGATGAAGTCAACAATTGAATATTTTACTTGAAAACAATTGACTTCCAATATTTTTATTTTGTTTTAAAGTTAATTAATGTTTACTTTTTCTGGAATATTTTGAACTTTCAAGAATTAACTTATGCTTTTATAGTTATATATTTTGAAGTTATGATATGCTTAATTTTTTTTGGATTTTGTTATTTATTCCTATGTTTAAATATTTAAATATTATCTATAAAATTGAAACTTACGATTCATGATACGTTACGATACACGTTTCATCAAAATTAGATTTTGATACGCGTTACGTTTCGCGAGTTGACAACCTTGCATGAAGCATATAGGAAATAACCCTAATTGAACATCTATGTGCATTTCTTAAAACCATCGAATGGTCCGTCCCTTTGTTCTATGAG
>JBBMKA010005673.1:0-11229 GCA_037833695.1 Sechiopsis laciniata | reverse complement strand
AATCTCTTAATTCAAGGGTTCTTGCTTCATTATAAGCTTGGATCTTTGGGCTGAGAATTAGGGTTGCCTTATCATTTTAGTCTCAGCATCATTTTTATTTACGCATTCAATTTCAAACAAATCAACAACTTATACAACTCATACTTTAGTTTTCTGCACGACTTTTATCTTAATAGTATTAGCTCTAGACATCAATCCTTGTATAATTGATAAATATATATACTTATTACTTGTTGTAATTTCTAACTGCGTATACTTACGCGTAAGTGATTCCGACTTACACTTAGCATAAGTTGACTTTGAATTAGTTACTAGACATTATATTAGCATCGGAATCGCACCAATCAAGTTTTTGGTGCCATTGTTGGGGATAGATTATTTAGAGTTAATATCATTTGGAGAAGAGTAGTTCTTTATTGTCTAAAAGGTTGCATTTTTTGATTTTAAGAAAATCGAGATTCAGATTGATACAACCAACAGGGAAACAAAGTCCCACAGCAATACATTACCACGGGCACAAGCATAAAAAATGACATTCAATCATTTTGCGAATCAACAGTGGACGCATAATACATTCTGCAGCAAACATACATGACTCTACCTTCACCTTTGAAACTCAAACCTTTGTTGTCCAGTGTGCTGAGAGATATCAAGCTCTTGGCCATTGATGGAACATGCCTTACATCATTCAAAATGTAGAATAACCTGTTGTGCCTTTGTATCCTGATTGAGCCAATTCCAACTACCTTGTAAACTGAACTGTTTGCCATTGATACATTACCTCCATCAATCTACTCATATGTTGAAAACTACTCTTTGTTCGAACACATGTGATAAGAAGCACCTGAATCGAGGACCCACACACCTTTTGAATATGTGTGATCATTTGCATCTAGGGCCAGATCTTTTTCTAAGTTGCCATCAACCTCTGCTACGGCTGTTGAACCTTCCTTTTTATCAGGTTGGTAACTGTTATTGTAAGGAAAATCACGCTTCTAATGTCCCTTTTTCTTGCAGTAAGTGCAAATGTCGTTAGCCCTGAAATTATACGTCTTTAAGCCTTTAGGATTTGGGGCGGATTCCTTTGGCTTTTTCCTTCTAGGCTTTCCACGACCTTTATTTCCTGTTGCAGTCAATCCAGACGTTCCACCTTCTATTGTACCAGCAACCCTGTGGTGATCCTCTCTAGTAAGTAGAGCATTCTTTACTTCATCTAGAGACAACATATCTTTGCAAAAAATAAACGAATCGATAAAATTCTCATACGACAGAGGTAAAGAGATCAACAGAATTAAAGCAACATTTTCATCATCTATCTTAACCTCGATATTACGCAGATCCATTACTATCGTATTTAACCTATCTAGATGATCTTTAAGAAGCATACCTTCGGACATATGGAGGCTGAATAATCGTTGCTTAAAAAGCAACTTCTTGGTCAAAGACTTTGTCATATACAGACTCTCGAGCTTTAACCACAAACTGGTAGCCTTTACATCATTTGCGACCTCAACGATGCCATCATCAACAAGACACAACATGATTGTCGAGTGAGCCTTTTCTTCTAGGCTCATCAACTCCTCATCTTCGTCTAATTTCACATCCTTCCACTTAGTAGTAAGAGACTTCTACAATCCATGCTGCTTTAACAAAGCACGCATCTTAATATGCCATAGACCGAAACTGCTCCCTCCGATAAATTTTTTAACTTTCATATTAACGCCAGACATCTTTAATTCGATTGTTGAAAAATAATTACGGAAATACAAACCCTAGGCTCTGGTACTAGATTGTTATGAAAATGGCAATCAACAATCAATCGAAGAATAAAGAAAATGCAAATGAAGAGAAACAACACACAAAATTTACGTGGTTACTAACGTTGTGTTAGCTAGTCCACGGGCAAAGAGGGGGCAAATTTTATTAAGGAGAGGCGAATTACAGAATGAACAACATCATCAGCTAGTGTTTAAATCAAGTTTTTATATATATATATGCATTCTCATTAAACCCTATTATAGATAAAAGGCCCAAATGCGAGTGCGTTTACAAATGCAGAAACAATTACATAATACGTTCACACATGTGGAATACGCTCACGCATGTGGAATACGTTCACACATGTGGCATACGTTCACGCATGTGAATGCCATCACGCATGCGAAATACGTTTACGAATGTGCAATGTATTCACACATGCAGAAATAGGTTCACACATTGGGGCATTTAGTCGTTCAATGTATATCTTAACAAATCTCTACCTTGACTTGAACTCTCCTTCAAATGCAACATATTGTATCAACAGTATAACAGATTATCAGATGTATTCCAAATTCAGATGTATAACAAATTTAGATAAATACAAAAACAGATGTATACCAGATGTACAACAAACTCAGATGCTTCTCTCTGCATCAGATGGTCCCGTATGGACCTCAACGACGATAAATGTTTAGCAAGTCCAAACAATGGTGGAACTTGTCATGCGACATTGCCTTGGTGAACATATCAGCAGTACCCACTTTTAGAACCTTTATCCTTTTCTCATTTCTCAGAAAATTCCTCACATCTATGTGCTTAGTTCTTTCATGATAAACCTGATCCTTAGGCATATAACACTCAGACTATCACAGTACACTACTGCTCGATCATGATGAAAATCAAGATCACTGACTAGTCCTTTCAACCATATTCCCTCATTAGTAGCTTCTGTCAAAGCCATATACTTTGCTTCAGTTGTAGACAAAGTAACTGTAGGCTGCAAAGTAGCCTTCCAATTCAGAACAGAACGACCTAGAGTGAAAACATAACCAGTCATTGATCTTCTACTATCAACATCCCCAATATAGTCAGAGTAAGAATAACCAGTCACTAAACACTATGTCTCATTCCCATAAACAAGACCAACATCAGATATACCTCTGAGATGACGAAAAATCCTCTTCATTGCCTACTAGTGTTCTTTTCCAGGTTGGCCCATACACCTACTGACAACACTAATAGTATGGGCGAGGTTAGATCTAGTATAAACCATAGCATACATTAAGCTACTAACTGCACTAGCATAAGGAACACAAGACATGTATTCCTTCTCAGCTTCAAATTGGGGTGCAAATTCTGAGGATAAATAGATATTTGCAACACTTGAGGTATCTATAGGCTTAGCTGATGACATGCCATATCTTGACAAAATCTTTCGAATGTAAGCCTTCTATGACAAGAAGACTTCTTCTTTTCTATTTTCCTATAAATTTTCATACCCATGATTTTCTGAGTAGCACTTATATCTTTCATCTCAAACTTAGCACCAAGCAGATATTTCAACCTCTAAATATTAGACTTCAACTTTGCGGCTATGAGCATGTCATATACATAGACAACCAGATAAATCATTGAACCATCTTTGCACTTGTCATGATACACACAACAATCATACAGACTTCTATTGTAGCCGAGCTCAATCATATAGTTGTTAAACTTCTTGTATCATTGACTTGGAGATTGCTTTAGTACATACAAGGACTTCTTCAACTTGCAAACATAGTCTTCTTTTTCAGGACACTGGAACCCATCTGGTTGGGTCATATAAATCTTTTCATCCAACTCTCTATGTAGAAAAGCTGTCTACACATCTAGTTGCTCAAGTTCTAAATTCTAATGTGTCACCATAGCTAGTAACACCCTGATAGATGTATGTCTAACTACTTGTGATAATATCTCATTATAATCAACACCCTCTCTCTGAGTCAACCCTCTTGCAGCTACACGAGCTTTTTACTTTAACCCCTCTTTAGGCGAGTTTCCTTCCTTTTTCTTATAGACCTACTTCCAAGTCACAATCTTCCTTTCCTTTGGTCGTTTAACTAACTCCCAGGTCTGATTCTTATCCAGAGACTCCATTTCATCACCCATTGTTGCAAGCCACTTCTCTGACTCATTACATGAAACAACTTCTTTATAGGTAGACAGTTTATAAGTGTCCACCTATTCAGTGACCTACAGTGCATAAGCAACCATATCCTTAAAACCATATCTGACTGGAGCTCGAACTCCAGTACTTCTAGCTTTATGAAGAGCTATAGTAGGCTGTCTGCTTTCCATACTAGAAGATTGACCAGTGGTATCAGTTTCTGTAGCAGTATCTGGCTGATTAAGCAAATCTGACTGATAATAGGCACGTTTGACTCATCTCTAGCATGTTGATCTAATTCTCCACCTTGGTGCTGTAATTCATCTCTGTCTGAACTGAATTCCAGTTCCACATATTTATCAACACCACTAATTTTCCCTGCAACTGTGGACTGGATAATGGAGTTAAATATAGAGTTCTCATCAAAGGTAACGGTCCGGCTATGAATAACTCTTTTCTCAGAAGGAGACCATATCCTGTACCCCTTAACTCTAATTCCATAACCTACAAAAATACCCTTATTGGATCTTAGCTCTAACTTGCCCTCACTGACATGATACTAGACATTGCAACCAAAATTTTTTAATAAAGATTAATTTGCAGGCTTACCAGACCATACCTCGTATGGTGTTTTACAGTTAATACCTATGTGAGGCCCACGGTTGTTCAGATAGCACGCTGTATTTACTACTTCTGCCCAAAATCTTCTAGCTAACCCAACATTTGAGAGCATGCATCTTGTTCTCTCCAGTAAAGTTTGGTTCATACGTTCTGCTACCCCCCATTCTATTGAGGTGTGTCCCTGATAATATGATGCCGAACAGTCCCTTCATTTTTACAAAATTCATTAAATTCAGAATTGCAAAACTCAATGCCATTATCTGTTTGAAGTCTCTTGATCTTCTTCCCTGTTTGATTTTCCATCAAAACCTTCTACTGTTTGAAATTCTTGAAGCTTCACTTTTCTACTTCATCATGAAAATCCAAGTCGTTCTTGAAAAATCATAAATTACTGACAAAAAATACTTGCTACCTCCAACTGATTCAACTCGAGAAGGACCCCAATAGTCAGCGTGGATATAATCAAGTGTACCCTTGTTACAGTAGACTCCCTTTGGAAACTTGCTGCGGTGTTGTTTCCAAAAAATACAGTGTTTACAAAACTCTAAGTCCTGCACTTTGTGTCCACATTGAAGATCTCTCTTCGACAGAATTTGCATTCCCCTTTCACTCATGTGACCAAGTCTCATGCGCCACAACTTAGTCATGTCCTCTTTCTGAACTGCAGACGATGCCACTGCAGCAAACCCAGTCAATGTTGAATTTGCCAGAAAATACATACTTCTACGTTTTGTACCTTTCACAACTACCTTCGAATTCTTGCAAACAATGACTCTACCTTTACCTTTGAAACTGAAACCTTTATTGTTCAGTGTACTGAGAAATATCAAGTTCTTGGTCATTGATGGAACATGCCTTACATCATTCAAAATGTAGAATAACTCGTTGCGCGTTCATATCCTAATTAAGCCAATTCCAACTACCTTGCAAACTGAACTGTTTACCATCAATCTGCTCATATGTTGAAAACCACTCCTTGTTCGAACTCATTAAATAATTTAAAAATAAATAATATTGAGATTTTTTTTTTCATTATCAAACAAAATCGAACCCATGACATGAGATTGCTGAACCTAAGCCTAGAAATATAAAATAGAAATATGGCCACGGACCCTCTTAAATTGGCCCACTCCCAAACCCAACATCATCAAGCTCTCTCACTCAACCCCGTATCCTTTCATTTTTACTAATATTCTTTTTCTATGGCCAACATTCTGCCCTCTTCTTCAAACAACACTCTTGCTGTGTTTCATATCCCTAAATCAGTGAAAGAAAAGAACTTTGGAGTCCCACATAGTGGTCATTTTTTTAGTGAGTTTGTGTGTACCTCTCTACTGATGTCAAGTTACTAATTCTATCATGTTTGGATGATAGGTGATTATCATGAGTTGAAACCATCACCTTTTAAATGTCCGACGCTATGCCACTTGATGATGAGTTTTGGTGGATTCTTAATTCCCCATTTTCCATTGACGTTCTTCATTACAATAAGCGATGCTGTTAAACTTGTTTGGGTATTTAACATGTTGCGAATGGTTGGGTATACAGCTGTCGTTGTTGATTCTCTTCTGTATTCCATACTGATTAGCTCGCTTTGTTTGACTTTATTTGTTAATTCACTCTCTTTGCCATATTTTCGGCTGCCTATTTTTTCCGAGGTGGCCTCACTGCTGATGATGTTGCAAATTTAATTTAATTTAATTTATTCCTTTATTTTGGGTTTGTGGTAGGGTAACCACTCATATTGTACTTGAGTTTGGTTTACAGAGCATTTCCTTTCGTTTTTCTTTGTCTTCTTATTTGTATTTCTAGAGACAACTGTTTGTCTTTGTTTGGACACTCACTTTTCAGGTTTAAACTTTGATATTCCTTGTTCAACTCTCTTTATCATTTACTGGGTTCATTTTGTTTTTTTTTTATTTCCACAGTTTGAGTGGGATCTGGTCACTTTCTTAAAGGGTATTTTTTTTTTAAAAAAAAAAAAAATTAAAAAGGAAAAAGCCTTGGTCTTCTTTGTTTAGACGGTGGTTTATCTTTAACTGTAGCATGAATTATTTAAGTGCTTCATATTTCTTATCATGAAAAAGATTAGATTTTTATTTTAATGGACTTCGTTTTCAGTTTGTTTATTTATTTATTTATTTTTTGCAATGAAACTAAATATAAAATATATTGGAATTGTGGTGAAGGACCATTGATCATAGTTGGTCTTTGTACAAGTTGGGTTTGTGGATGCCTTTGTACACATTCTGTCCTTTCCTGTTTCGTCCCAATTTGGCTCTTGCAATTTGGTTTTGTAATTCTCCTGGTTTCTGACAAGCCACATATAAAACCAACCATGGAGTTTCTATTACTGCAGTGTTCTTAGCATTTTGTTGAAATCAAAGGCTATGCGGACCAGGAGAGAAAAACGCTCTGAGGTACTTTCACTTTTTGAACAGCTTGTGTTGTGTTGATCAATGATTCTCTTACTCATAATTTGCATCTTGAAATTCTTTGCAGGCCTTTTGGCCTTCCATTGTGATGAAAAAATGGTTAAATATCAAGCCCAAAGTGTATGACTTTAGTGAGGATGAAGTTGATACTGAAACTGAGAGTGAAGATGATGGTAAATAGCATGTCTGTGTTATTACCAAAATTGTCTGTTTTTCATATTGTTTTCTTGGATTTCATCCCTCTTTACAATTTTCCTTCAGGTTTCTCTCTCAAGAATGAAAGAACACATAATAATCAAGAGGGTTGTGCTCGTAGGACACAAAGGAACTTATCTTCGTGTTCAAGTCGAATTTCAGGTACTAAGAATTCTTATGTTTTATTTTGGGAATAACCCTCTTCTTCTTCTATAAGTTAAGTAATTGAAAATATCCTATCTGCTGGATTTGGCCTAAAATTTTATGAACACTTGACTGCGAATCTCATGTTGGCAATGCTCATTCTGTTCTTTTGTACTCTCTAGTTCTAGAGTTCCTCCTTATAGGCAGGGATATTGGTCAAAGGTTTCTTTTACTTATTGAATGCTAAGTTTGAGCTTGTATTTTAAGCTATTATGCCATACTTGGAACAGATTATGGCATAAAAGGTGAAATATTTATATAGGAATTTTTCGAGTTTCAAGGATTTGTTTCAACCTGCATTCCTTCGTATGTCAAGATTCATATATCAGTTGAACCATTTCCTTTTTCTTTTATTGCAGCTTTTTAAAAGTTAATGATTCCTTATTCTAATGGTCCAGATGTTCCTAGTAGTTACCATCCAAGACACAGACGAGGGAAATCCGAAACTCTTCGAGCTCAGTACATAAACGTGAAAGATCTGAGGTTTGGCTGTAAACTATTTGAATCATGATCCTGGAGATGCTACTTTGATTCCCAATGATTTATGGAAAATATGGATTTCTGTAGGGTGACAATAGCTACATGGAATGTTGCCGGACGGGTTGCAAATGAGGACCTTGAGATAGATGATTGGCTCTGTGCAGAAGACCCAGGAGATATTTATATTATAGGGTGAGAGAAGAGAAGATCTTCATTTCATAGTTTCAATTAGTTTCATGTGAATTACTGAAGTTGATACTTTTATTTTATTTGCATATAATGTCTCTGCTTTGCTTAAGATTATCCATTTTGTGTCATGTCTATATTTTCATGGTAGATGAGTGAGATGATATCTAGGAGATCTGAAGTAAAGACATCCTAGCATAGGAACTTCTGCATAATTATTTCGCTTAATAATGCACAGTTATAAATTCTTAGGAAGTCGATTTCTTGTGTTTAATTCTGCTATTTAAGAAACTTTGAGCGTGAGATTGCTCCCATAAAACTCTAAAAGAAGGACTTCTTATACCAAGTTTTGTATGGTCATCTTTTGAGAAAGAGATCGTTAGGGGAATACATCTACTTTTAATTTGAGACTGGTCGTAAAGAAATTATAGAAATTTCAAGGGCCTGAGAGACAACTTTCTTACTTTATGGATCTGAAATGCGAGTGTTTTTTGGCTGTCCTCTTAGAGTTTTTTATATGAATCACTAATGTTAATTTGGAATACTGAAATAAATTGATGGGATTCAAGATCTAGAGCAAAAACATACTATTGAATATTGAAATATAAAGGACAAAAAGAATTCAAACTAACCTAGTGTTTGATAGGACTTATGACTTCCCTCTCTATAGAATCTTCTCTTGTAGAATCCGTTTACTTCTATTGGCGTTACAATGTGCCAAACCTCCCCAAACCCCAGCAGTGCTTAGTCCCATTTTTCTGGGCTAGTCGTGCACTATTTATTGTTGATAACATCTTGTGATATTTGATGTTTGCAGTTTCCAAGAAGTAGTCCCTTTGAATGCAGGGAATGTGCTGGGAGCAGAGGATAACAAACCAATCCCAAAATGGGAGGCAATCATTCGAAGAACTCTCAACAACTCTTCTGAACCCGAGGACAAACATAAAAGCTATAGCGCCCCGCCCTCTCCGGTATTAAGGACTTCATCTGTTGCTGATGTGCTCGTAGACGAGGTTAATGATGAACAGTTACAACTGATAGAAGACAACTTTTCTGGGAATGTTGGATTCGAAATGGATCTGCATCCCCTCAACAAAGTAAACCTTGTGAGCTCAAATTTGTGGTTAAGTAGAATCTATGGCATTGACTGTGACCATAGACTAGACTGGCCTGAACACTCATTAGATGCAACCTCCCAAGTTGTCTCTACAATTTCCAAATTCCAGAGAGTAGTTAGCAGTTCGGCTAGAATCGGCTTCCCGTGCTTGGAGAATCCTCTAATATTCCCTCCGCAGAGTTTTTCTATAAACGGAGATGGGTTGAAAAGGACATTCTGTAGTTCTGGGAATCGGATCTCAGCCTGGAAGGCACCACAGGAGACCAATTCAGAAGTTCTGGACAACATTTCTGATATATCTGACATTTGTGTTGAAGAAGAAGAAGAAGATATTTTCCCAGAACAACTTATAGAGCAACAAGTTGACGGGGATCGAACAGAGAGCACGAAATCTTGTCCGAGATATGTGAGAATTGTCAGCAAGCAGATGGTAGGAATATATGTGTCGGTTTGGGTGCGTAAGAGATTAAGGAGACATGTTAACAATTTGAAAGTTTCTTCAGTTGGAGTTGGTCTTATGGGCTACATGGGAAACAAGGTAATACTTTACTTCTACACTAAGTATATATTTTACTAATTCTTCACTTACAATGTTGCTATTAGCAGCCTCATGTAATTTACGAATTCAAATGCAGGGGTCCATTTCTGTCAGCATGTCTCTATATCAGTCGCGGCTATGCTTTGTTTGTTCTCATTTGGCTTCTGGTCAGAAGGATGGGGCCGAACACAAGCGTAATTCCGATGTCAATGAAATCATAAGGCGAACATATTTTTCATCCGTGTTTGATCCAGAACAGCCACAGACAATATCATCTCATGAGTAAGTAGTCTTGGAACATTAAATCTGCTTTCTTGACCATGCTTCCTTGTTGCCTTCATTTGGAAAATGAATTCTATAGATTTTTCTCATATTTGTGTACGTTGTATTATCCCAAGCAGTCAAGTATTCTGGTTTGGTGATTTGAATTATCGTGTGAGTACATCGGAGTCGGATGTGAGAAGGCTTGTGGCTCACAAAAAGTGGGACGAACTCAGAAACTATGATCAGGTGACCAATTGCTGCTGATTAACTACAAAACCCTATATAAAATCAGACTTAAACTATGATCACCAATTAACCATCTGATATCATGTTCTATGTTCAAAACATATAAATCTGTGTTTCTTTCGGTTATCTTTTTCTTCGTAAAAAAGACAAACACTCAAACAGTTGTTGAATGTATTGTGGCAGCTTATCCGAGAACTACGCACGGGGCGTGTGTTCGAGGGATGGAATGAGGGGATATTAGATTTCCCGCCAACTTACAAGTATGAATTCAACTCAGATAGATACGCGGGCGAAATCCCGAAAGAAGGAGAGAAGAGAAGGTCTCCAGCATGGTGTGATCGGATATTATGGCTTGGAAAAGGCATTAAGCAAGTGTGTTATAAGGATGCAGATATTAGGCTTTCGGATCATAGACCAGTGAGTTCAGTGTTCCAAGTTGAAGTTGAAGTGTTGGACCATAGGAAATTGAAGAGAGCACTGAATTACACGAATACAGCTACAATTCATCCTGAGATTATTTCTGATGAGAATGGAGACTTCTAGGAAACCCCCACAAGGTTACAATAATTCAAATGAATTCTTCTTTTGATATAGCATCATTCAAATAATTTCAAATAATTTTCAGTCTTCAAGGTGATATAGCATCATTCAAATAATTTTCTTAATATGCTAGAGAGTAGAAAAAAAAAAAAAAAAAATCATTAAATTAAGGTAGTAGACAGAGTAGAAGAGAGAGAGGAGGCTTCGTCGGTAAATTGGTCGAGTTCAATTACACTTTGGAGCCTCAAGTGATTCGATGAATGAATCAATCGAAACCCTAACAATAAATGAATGAATCTTGTATGGAAACCCTTACAAGATTGATTGATTGAGATCATCATGAGTGCAAATGATGTGAAACAAGGAACATCTATTGTCATGCCTCAAGGTCCAATTACTGAATCAAGAGCCAAGAAGGAATCTTTCCTTTCGAAAATGCACCCAAACCCAATCTCCCGGTTTGAAGACTAAGAGCTTGCGTCCCTGATTAATC
>JBBMKA010005672.1:0-11230 GCA_037833695.1 Sechiopsis laciniata | reverse complement strand
ATTGGGTTTGCCCTTCAATCCTTGAAACAGACATAGCGCTGAAATGGAGTGCGGGTACAGGAAGTAGCTCGCCTTTCGCACTTTCCAAACACGAATTTCTCGCGAGAGAATGTTGCCAATGTTGACAGAGAGACCGGTCATTATGGCATAAATTAGCAGGGCTCGCAAAACGGTGAGCGTAGACTCATGCGAAATCGGCATCAGCAAAGACTTTATGAAGGAGGCCCAGATTTTCGCCTCGAAATTTAGATTGGCCGTGTGGAACGGCGAGACTTAGGGCCTTCATCCCACTCGGCTCCTTCAACTCCAATTGTTTCGATGCACACTTGGAAGTCCTCTTCGGTGAAGTCTTCCAAAAGCTGATCATACTCGGACTTTTTGTCTTCTAGTCCGAAGAGTTCGTTCCACGTCTCTAGAGACCAATCGATTTCAAAAGCTGTGGGATTTAGTTGAGAATGGGTACCCTGATCCAAACGAAGAGGCAAGACTGAGGGAGAATAAAAAGAAGGATTCAAAAGCATTATTCTTTATCCAACAAGCAGTTCATGAGACAATTTTTTCAAAAATTGTAGCTGCTACAATAGCAAAAGGAGGTTGGACAAATTTGCAGACAGCGTTCCAAGAAACCTCTAAAGTAATAATGGTAAAATTATAAACTCTTCGTCGTGATTTAGAGGATTTGTAAATGCATAAGGGAGAATCAGTGCAGGATTGTTTCTCTCAAGTTGGTGCCATTGTTAATCAAATGAGACCGTACAGAGAAGACATTTCTGATAAAAATGTTGTTGCAAAAGTGTTGCAGAGTTTGAGTTCAAAGTTTGACTATGTAGTTTTAGCCATTAAAGAGTCGAAAGACTTGGCTACCTATTCATTTGATGAGTTGATGGGATCACTTTTATCTCATGAGGAAAGATTTAAAAAATATTAAGAAAAGCGTGAAGAAAAAGCTTTTCACATGGGGGAGGTATTCAATACAAATGAGAAAGTATTTTTTGTTGGCAGAGGCAATGGTAGAGGAGGATTTTGAGGAAGAGGTGGTCGAGGTAGAGGACGTAGTAATGAGCACTTCAATAAATTCCAAATGGGACAGCAAACAAATAGAAGTAATATTTAATGTTACCGCTGTGGAGGCTTTGGGCATGTGAAAGCCGATTGTTAGAAAATGGATCAACAAGCTAGTTATGCAGAACAGGAGGAGGATGAGGAGTTGAAGCTATTCATGGCATATCAGGAAGAGGCAAATGCTTCCAATAACATCTGGTTTTTAGACAGCGGGTGCTCTAATCACATGACCGGAATAAAATTATTGTTCAAAGAACTTGATGAGTCTTACAAAATGAAGGTGAAACTTGGAGATGACAATCAAGTGCAAGTAGAAGGCAAAGGAACAGTGGCTGTCAACAATGGTCATGGTAACACAAAGCTCCTATATAATGTTTATTTTATTCCCACTTTGTCTCAAAATTTATTAAGTGTTGGGCAACTTATGGCTAGTGGGTATTCCATCTTTTTTTTTTATGATGGCTCATGTGTGATTAGAAATTTAAAAAAAAAAAAAAAAAAAAATCAAACCAGATCATTGTTGATGTTCGCATGACACCAAACAAACCATTCCCACTTGAAATTTCTAGCATAGAAAGTCATGCACTTATAGCTAAGGAAGTTAATGAGTCTAGATTGTGGCATTTACGGTATGGGCATTTACATGTAAAAGGACTAGCATTGTTGAGTAAAAAGGAAATGGTTTTTGGGCTGCCAAAAATTGAGTCTATAGAATTCTGTGAAGGGTGCATTTATGGGAAACAATGTAAAAAAACCATTTACTACAGGAAAATCTAGAAGGGCGTCTAATTGTCTTGAGATTGTACATGCTGACTTATGTGGTCATATGCAAACAAAGTCGTTTGGTGGGAGTAGCTATTTTTTGCTATTTACAAATGATTTTACTCACGCTGGGTGGAAGTTTTCAAAAAAAAAAAAAAAAAAAAAAAAAAAAAAAAAAAATCGGAGACATTTGAGGCCTTCAAGAAGTTAAAAGCACTTGTTGAAAATCAAAGTGGCCTTAGCTTAAAAACTCTTCGTACTGATAGAGGAGGAGAATTCTTGTCTGGGGATTTTATTCAATGTTGTTAAGAACATGGAATACACAAAGAATTAACAGCTCCATACACACTAGAGCCAAACAGTGTTGCTGAACGAAAAAACCAAACTATTGTTGAGATGGCAAGAAGTTTGTTGAAGGGAAAAAAATTGTCGAATGATTTCTGGGCAGAAGGAGTAGCTACTGCAGTTTAGTTGTTGAATTTATCAGCAACAAAGGCTGTACAAAACTAGACTCCGTACGAAGCTTGGAATGAGGGGAAACCTTGGGTAAGCCATTTGAAAGTCTTTGGTTGTATTGCCTATGTCTTGCTTAACTCACCGAGTCGTCGCAAACTTGATGAGAAATCATTAAAATGTATTTTTACTGGTTATTGTTCACATTCAAATGCTTATAGATTGTATAACCCAGTTAGTGTCAAAGTGATTATAAGTAGGAATGTAGTTTTCAACAAAAATGAAAGCTGGAATTGGAAAGAAAGTTCAAGTGATGTTCAAATTGAAATTTAAATTGAAAATGAAGCTTTACAAAGTGAAGTGCAGACACCTGTGTTTGTAAGTTCATCAAACTTATCCCCTTCAACTTCACTAAGTTTGACTTCAAGCAACAAAAGTACAACTTCTGATGATACTCCTCCAAGAAAACTCAAATCTTTGAGGTAAATTTATGAGACAACACAGGCATTATTTGTAGTTGATCCAATGAATTTTAATGAAGAAGTAGGCATAAAAGAATGGTTGGATGCTATGAAAGAAGAAATTGCAACAATAGAGAAAAAAAATACATGGGTACTTACTAACTTGCCTGATGGTAAGAATGCAATTAGTTTGAAATGAGTATTTAAAACGAAGTATCATTCAGATGGAAGTATTGAGAAGCACAAAGCTCGGTTGGTGGCGAAAGGATATGCACAACAACAAGGCATTGATTTCGAAGAGACATTTTCTCTAGTTGCTCATTTTGAGACAGTTGGAGTTGTTTTAGCTTTAGCTGCACAAATGCAGCTGCCAGTGTTTCAATTTGATGTTAAGTCGGCTTTTCTAAATGGAGAGTTGCAAGAAGAGGTGTATGTTCTACAACCTGAAGGGTTCACGATTAAAGGCAAAGAAGAAAAAGTATACAAGCTACAAAAAGCCCTTTATGGACTGAAACAGGCTGCAAGAGCATGGTACAAAAAGATAGATTTTTACTTTTTTGAAAATGGTTTTGAGAGAAGTAAGAATGAGCTGAATTTGTACATGAAAAAGGAAGGAAAAAGTGATTTTCTTTTCCTTTGCCTTTATGTGGATGATATGATATATATGGGTTCATCCTCTATTTTTATTGATGAATTTAGATGTTGCATGAGGAAGAAATTTGATAAGGCAGATCTAGGTCTTCTGCATTACTTTTTAGGATTAAAAGTGATTCAAGCTGATGATGGGATCTTTGTCTCACAAAGGAAATATGCTATGGATTTACTTAAAAGGTTCAATATGATGAACTACGAAATTGCTGCTACTTCTACGAATTTAATTGAAAAGTTGCAAGCTGATGATGGTACTGAACTTGCTGATACAACACAATTTAGGAGTCTTGTCGGTGGTTTGATTTACTTGACACTTACACGACATGATATTGCTTTTTTAGTAGGAGTTATTTCTAGATCTATCCAACAAAGCATCATCAAGGAGCAGCGAAAAGAGTACTTCGCTACATTGCTGGAACAACTGATTTTAGGTTGTGGTATGAACGAGTTTCAAAGTTTGAAATGAATGGATACATTGATAGCGATTGGGCTAGTTGTTTTGAGGATAGAAGAAGCACCTCTGGTTATTATTTTAATCTTGGGTCAGATGCTATTTGCGGGAATTCGAAGAAGCAAGCAACCACAACATTATCTTCCTCTGAAGCTGAATATGTTGCTGCTACTTCAGCATCATGTCAAGCTGTGTGGCTGAGGTGTTTACTTGTAGATTTTGGTCAAGAACAGAAAGGAGCAACTGTGATATGGTGTGATAACAAAGCTGCAATTGCAATGAGCGAGAATCCAGCATTTCATGGGCGAACAAAGCACATCGACATTCAAATTCATTTCATTTGTGAGCTAGTAGCTGAAAGTCAAGTTCAGCTGAAGTATTGCAACACCAATGAGCAAGTTGCAGACATCCTTACAAAGTCGCTTCCTTGTGAAAAGCATTTGTTCTTTAGAGCTCAACCTGGAGTGTGCAACTTTGAATCAAGAGATGCTGTTGAAGAATGATTCAAAGTTACAGTTATTAGTTCTTTAATTGGCTGATAGTCAGTTCCTTTATTTTCTGGTTTTTTAGTCAAATAAGTTGTGAAGAAAGTGGCAAAAATATCTCAAGTTTGTTCAGTTTTTTAGATTTAATTTGCTTTGTAAATACCTATTTTAAGGTATGTTATTTCCTTCTTTTCTGCAGTGAAAATAACAATTACAATCAACAATTTTCCAGCAGGATCGATTTAATCTCTTTTCCATGTTTGGAGTTTTGCTAGAAATTGAAAATTGATTTGGACCTAATTTTTTTTTTTTTTTTTAGTTTGGTGGTTTGTATTTTGTTGTGGTTGAAGATTTATTTTCTATCATCTCTGTATTGGTTATCTTCCATCATCTGTGTATTTTTTTAAATGAAATCTTCAAGCATAATTATAACTAAAAGCATCTCTATTTTCATGAATTGTTTATTTTTGATAATTGTTTAGACAAATTTTGGTCATTTCTAGAGACTATTTTTTGGATTTTGATAATTTTATCGAAATCCAAAAATAGATCATTGTTTTTGTTGGCAGCAAGAAGATTAAATTTGTTACTTTTTTTTTTTTTTTAATGAAAGTTGGAGAACAAGATATGTTTTTTAACCCTTCAATAACAAAGAAATTGAAATTAGTCCAGACTTGTGAGAAATTGAAATTAGTCTAGAACCCTAAAATAAAGGAATATTAATTTTAATTTTGAAATAGACAATTGGACATTGGAATGTGTTGATTTCTTATTTTTTCTATAAAATAAACTTTATTCATACTCCACAAATATATAAATTCATAAATTATTTATCAATATATATACTAAGAACCTATGTTATTAAGTATTTTCTCTTTTCACACACATGTATATATGCATATATTATTTATTAGTTCGAATTTAGTTGCGTTGAACACCCAACCCTATAAATTAAAAAATCATAATTCAACTTAACTCAAATAGAATTATAACTCAATCCAATCCTAACATTAATTTATGTTAGATAATCTGGATTGCACAAATTGTCAGTCCATTTTAGGCCCCTAAAAAAAAATAACATAACTAAAAACGAACTTCAGATATTGCATTTTCATTTTATTTTTATAATAGGTTTTATTAGTGTTACAAGTAAAAGTAAAAGCTCCATTCATTGGAATGAGAATGTTTAGGCTACAACAATACCCACGTTCTAGGGTGACGACCAGAGAATTTGGCAAATATCGTCATACAAACTTAGTCCCCACCAGTCTTACAGAGGGGCTTCAACACCGCACGTGTCCCACCTGCACCGTCACAACATTTATTTTTCCCTTCTTTAATACAAAATTTAATTCATTTAGTTAAAAAAAGAGAAGAGAATCCCATTTGGATTCCTCAATTGAAGAATACAAATTACTTTTCCTTTCTATTTTTAGTTTAGTTTTAAAATGTATATATCTAAAATAAAAAGTGATTTTGTTTCGAATTTATTTTATTATACTTGAAAACAAGATTTTTAGAGATATCAGACTGAATACCAATTTCAGAGCATCGAATGTCAATTGGAACACTTGTGTAGACATTTAGAGCTCATAAACAATAAAAAATATACAATTATCTAACAAATCATAATTCCAAGCTACGTCTGGAGAATCTAACTAAAATAGTGTAGAAGGTTGGGTGAGCAAAACCGGGAAACAATAATATATATATATATATATATATATATAATAAAGAAAAAGAAAAAGAAAATGTGATATATATATAGGGAGAGAGAGAGAGAGAGGCATGTGTTTATACATAGATACCGGGAGAGCTCCAACTTGAACAAGTTTAGGAACGAGATGGCCGGTAAGATGGAGAGCGACGAGAGTCTCGAAGCCGCCGAAGGAAGCGCCGCCGATGAAAACTGCAGGGGCAGAACTGTCCCGAACAAAGGAGGAGGAAGGAACGGCGGCGATTTCTTCCACGCCGTCGACCTCGATGACGGTGGGATGGACTCCGATGGTGGCGAGTAGAGTCTTCACGACATGGCACATGCTGCAGGAGGAGCGGCTGAATATGATCACCCGATGCTCCGATATCAGCCGCCGGATCCGAGTTCCACAGGATTCATCCACCTCCATCGATAGCCAAGAAGAAGATGCGCCATCCATCGCCCCGAAATTGGGAGAAAAAGAGAGAATTAGGAGAATTGTGAATTGGCGATGATGACTTGGTTCTCTAGTTGCTATAAATTATTTCATTTGGGAATCCCTGCGACTGCCTTACGTCATTTGAGTTTTACTATCCCAATTGGTTTTTGGACCCTATTTTAAAGAATATTATCATCATCATTATTATTACTCTTGTTTCTAAATTTCATTTATTCTTAGCCTTGTTTAATCTAATCCTAATTAACAATAATGTACTTTTATTTACATAGTTTGCAAACTATATTATCATCTTGGTTATGTTTGGGACACGGCTCTAATACCAATTCATAAATCACCCCGATCTAGAATAAAGCGTTTGGAGTTCGAAGTCGATAATTTGTGGTAGCTTTTACCATACTGGCGATGTACTCTCTAGAGAAGAGTAGTTTGGTTTGGATGTGAGCTAGACAAATTAACTAGCGGTGTACTTTCAGGAGAAGAAGAGTTAGTCAAATACTCTGGTTTATCTGCATCTAGACGGATTGACTATTTGAGAGGAGGGAAAATCTTTGTTCGAGGGGACGGTTGAATCCTCGGGTGCCGAATCAAAAGTTGAGCCCACAAAGAGGCTCGATGAAACTTTGTTCGAGGGAAGGATTGTTGGGATGCAAACAAAGTATCCTACGTTAGTTAGATGAGGGGAAACTTTGGGTATATAAGTGATGACAATCATCTCTATTGATATGAGGCCTTTTGAGAAATACCCAAAACAAAGTCATGAAGGTCTAGGCCCAAAATGAACAATATCATATCAATGTAGAGATTCGAATAGGGTTGTCATCGTTATCACTTAAAATGGTTAATATTTTTTATATGTAAATTTATTGGCCTTAAAATGTAGGGTAAGTTTATATTGTACCCTATAATAATATAATGTTGCTTTGTAGTTCAAATGTGGTGCACAATATCAATGTAGCATCCATTTGTCCTTTCCTCTAAACGTTTTCTATTTTTCTTTAAAATTTCTTTGATATGGTAAAGTTGGACTATATTTCATGAAAAAAAAAAGTTACTTAATTATAATTATTTTTAATTAAAGAATTTAAAGGTATGAAAATTTGAGTCTGCAATAGAAAAAATAGAAGAGGACGAATGTTGAGCTATATTAAAAAATAATAGTAACTTTTTTTATTTTTTATTTTTATAGTATATTGCTTCTTTTCTTTATCTTTCTTTCGCTAGTTCTACTTGGGGTTCATTTTTGCACTTACAAAGTAGAAGTATGACATTTAATGAATAATTGCATGACATTAACGAATAATTAGTGCATGATTCATCGAACCTAACTCTTTATAAAAACATGTACTATAAAACGACTCCATAAAAAACCAAAGCAGAAAAAATAAGTAAAAGTTGGAAAGCGACACGTCGTTTTGAGGGTGAGGAATTATATAATTCGTGCGACTCGGCGAAAAGAAATCGAAGGAGAGGGGGCTCTTCAACTTGAACAAGGGTTAAATATAAGTTAATTTACATGTAATTATTAAAATTATTTATGTTGCTAATAAAATATGTATTATTAAAATACTATTACTTAAACCACTGACAGTTGTGTTACTTTTTTATCGCGGATGACTCATGATGAGTTTCCAACTTGGCCAAATGTCTAACTTTTATAAAAGTTACTTTTTTATTCTAAATATATATTAATATATATTTTTTCTAAATATATATATATATATATTAATTATTATTTTAAAAAAATTACTTTATCTCCTATATTTATACATCCTTAAGATTTAGGATTCAAAACTGAAAAGTTTGGTTGAAAACAATTTGAATTTTTTTTTAGGTTAGGTTGGATAACTATTCATTTTTTTAATTGCATTTAAAGTAAGTATACACAGTCGAGTATGCGGTAAGTATTTGTTTTATTGTTCTCCACGGGGAATCGTGTTAAACAATAATGTTAATCTTAGAGTCAAATCGGTAGAGAAAGATTGTTCATTAGGTTGGTGGTTTGGTTCTTAAGTCTAATGGGTCATTTTGATAAAATGCATGTTTTCAATTGAAAAATCGATTGACATTCATCTATAATAAATATTGGTGAGAAGATTAATTCATACTACACAAAGGTCTAAAGCCCCCTATAAACACGAGATTTCTGGAGATAAACAGAAATGAGACACGTGTAAATGAATTTGAATTTTTTTTATTGATTTGATTTATACCCGTGTTACAATCTCTAATATTTATCCTCTGATTCTTTCTCTCGAGATGTGGATTCCAAAAGTGTTGATCTGAGGGCTTGGAAGCTTGTTCTCAGATGGAAGAAGATGATTGAATCTTCAGTATGTTGGTAAAGAGACGATCGGTTTGAGGGAGCCTCTGTCGTTGAGAATTCTTAATTCTGAATCTTGATTTCTGAATTCTTTGACTCGCTGACTAATCTTGAAGGCTTGAGGATTTGGATGGTTAGATGCTCTGAGTTCTGAATTGCTAAAAGCACTGAAATTTCTGAGTCTTCACTTTGTAGTTCTCAGTTCAGGTCTAGGTCCTTTGAAAATGAGGGAGAGCTCTCTATTTATAGAGTTCCCACGGGCTTGTGGACTTGGGCTTCATGGGCTTTTGGGCCTAAGCCTTGGTCTTGAGCCTTCATCTTTTTAGGCTTGGACATTCGGTTAGAGCCTCATGCATCTTTGAATCTTATCATTGACCTTGAGTTTCATGAATCTTTAGGCCCGATACAGGACTTAGACCTAACTTAATATGGACCTAAATTCCAAACGAAATAACTTTTAATCTAATTAATTTTGGGAAAAATATGGACTTGTAATTTACCCAATATTTAATTAGATATATTTGTAAATGATATGGCAATTTCTCATTGGCCGAAATTTCTCAGTCAACAAATGCCCCTTTTCGAGTTTTATTCACGAATATGTGTGGATGAATCTCGAAAAAGTTAGTTCGAAATTGACATAGAACTATTTATTCTGAACGTCAACTTCTTGACGTATTAATTTAATCGAAGATATGAATTTGCCTCATATCTTTGATCTTTTTTTTTTTTTTTTTTTTTTGTCTAACACATTGGTTATGTCAATGAATCAAACTTTTAAATTTTGGTAAAAAAAAAGTGATTATTTTTGCTTAAATGTGCTAAAAATTGACTTGAAAATGAAGTAGAGTTTATTTTCTACTTAATTTCGAACTTGAACTTGAGTGGAGTAAATTTCAATTTTCACTTGAAATTACACCCATTTTCCATTCTATTTATCGTGAATTTGATTGAAATTCAAATATACTTGATTTCAACATATGCTGGGAGATTTAAAAATAAATAAAATGCATTCCAATATAGAATTTAACCCAAAATTGAATTGTAATTGACGCAAAAATCTTCCTCCACATAATCTAAATCAAAATCCTTTAAGTAGCTGCAAATTTGAAATTGAAAAATATGATTTGCCCCCTACAAAAATAAAATAATAATAATAATAATAATAATTAATTGATTTTTTTTTTTTTTTTAAATTTTTCTTTTCATTGTGAACACATTAAGGAAAGATTTTAAAAATAGGAAATCTAAATCTTTGATTTTATCCTTGAATCAAATTATTATTATTATTATTATTATTTTCAACCATTGAATATTATACCCATTCCAGATTTGATAAATTTTTTTGCTCAATTCTACAAAAATGTAAAATATCAAATAATTACCGCCCTTATTCCTAATTTGATATGATTTGCAAGGAAATTTTTCTCTCAACTTTTCTTATAAATGACGAGGGACTTGTGAATTTTTTAAAACAAGCATTCGGTTTCAAGTACCACATATCTCAAAAAGGAGTTTGTCGAGAGGCCTTCGCCCGTATCATCGTGAGCTGTCGAGCAATCAACGCCAGTATAAGTTTGTTGGAATTTTTTTTTTCTGCAGCTGTAAACCATCTGATTATTATGCAACTTAAAACCATTGACTATCGCAATTCACCGAAATAATAGCGCATAGGGTCTTCGCCGTGAATCGAAGTTCGTTGAAGTCTTGCATCGTCACTGTTTGGGTAAGTCAATATATATATATATATATATTGAAGTAACAGAGGTAGAGAGGGATGAAAAGAGAACAATAAAAGAGGAAGAAGGAGATAATTTAAAGGAAGAGAAATTGATGGAACTTTTTTTTTTAGGACAGAGGACAGGTTTATGGGAAGAGTGAAATAGGTGGGGCAGCTGAAAAAAAAGAAAAAGAAGAAAAGTTTGAAAATATTTTTTATTTTCTTTTCGATTTTTTTTTTAATCTTTTCTTTTATGTAATAGAGGTATCATTATTATTTATTTTATTTCTTTATTTTTTTTAATTTATGTACTTTGTGAATTTTTTTTTTTATGTACTAAAGGCCGAACTCCTCCCCTTTTTTTTAGTTATTGATTTACTTACATTTTTTTTTTACAGTGAATAAATAGTTTTTTTTTTTTTTTTTTTACAAATATATATTATCCCATCAAATTAGAGGTATGTACAATTTTTTTATTTTTTTATTTAACTCAACTTTTATTTATTTTATTTTTAATTTTTAATTATGTACATGAATATTTAATTTTAATGTATAGTATTTTTTTTATACATAATTTACCATATAGTATATGCATATTAGTGCTATTTAAGAATATTTGTTATTGCTTTTTTTTTTTTACCATATATTATTTTTTTTATTACATTATTTGCTCTCTCTCTCTCTCTCTCTCTCTCTCTCTCTCTCTATA
>JBBMKA010005671.1:0-11230 GCA_037833695.1 Sechiopsis laciniata | reverse complement strand
AAAAAAAAAAAAAAAAAAAAAAAAAAAAAAAAAAAAAAAAAAAAAAAAAACTATAGATCTTAATACAAACTATGATATGGCAAGAAAAAAAAAAGGTTTTTAGAGTAACATACTTTATGAAACAATTATTAGCAAATTTTGCTTTACTGAGTTAACTGTTACTTTGACACATGGTTTTTTAGATTCACTTTTGGGGATATCCATGTTTCCTATTTTTTGTTTTGAAAATTAAGGTTTTTTTTTTTTTTAGTAATTCAACAATAATTGAGAGTGAGGATTTAAACACTCAACCTCATATTCCTCCATCATACAAGAGGCTTTTACTCCTTTTGGTTTTGAAAACTTTTCAACTTATGATTTTCATTTTTTGTATTTATCTTTTATCAATATTTTTAAATACCAAACTAAAATTTGAAAATCAATCTAAAATCTAAATTTTAAAAACTAAAAAAAAAACTCCCTAAAAACTTGTTTTTTATTTTTGGAACTTAATTAAAATTTAAATATTTTCTTAAAAAATGATAGAAACTTTTTGTAGACCATTTGAATAAACATAAATTATGAATTTTTAATCATATGGACAAAGTGTAAAGAGTTAAACTTTGACTATTTTGAATTAAAAGGTGAAAATAAGTGTGGTAAGTTTTTTTTTTTAAAATCTTTTGACATTCAAGAAAATGGATACGCGTTGCTAAACGCACCCATGAATTGGTTATTCCTAATCGAGTCATGAAGGAATGTTTAATTTTAATTTATATGTGAGATAACAAAATTATTAATTACCTAACAAATGTTTCTCAAAAACAAAATAAAAAAGTTACATAACAAATAAAAGTAAATTCAAAAGATACCAAAATTTATTGAAATGTCAAAGTAAAAGTAATTTTATAGGTTGGATGATATTGTATTTTGGATTTTGAAGAATCTTAGCTTAATTTAAAACAGAACTCAATTGATCTCCCACTTTTGTATATTTGTATTAATTGCTTTTGAGAAAAAAAAAAAAGAAAAAAAGAATTGACTTGATAATCCATCATTAAAACCCCAGTTTCATAGAATTTGTTTGAATAAGAAGTTGTGGAGAAGTTAGTACAAAGGTTAATAATAGTTTATTTGGAGGTATTTGCTTCGTAGATGAGTTATAATAATAGGTTATTGGATGTTTGCAAAAAAGTTGTAAGAAAATTTTGTTATTTATTAATGATGTGTTTTTTTAATATAAAAAATATTCTCTTTTTATTTGTTTATTAATTCAAATCTCAAACATTATTATATTCATGCTTAGAACTTTCATACCTAATATTACTTTATTTTTTAAAAAAAAAATTTAACATTTTTATTTTTTTGTCATAATACTTTTTTTATGGTATGAATTTTATTTTTTATTTTAAAGAATTACATAATTTTTTTATAAATAAATTGATTTGATGAAAATTAATAAATTAATGATAAATCAATATTATGTTAGATGAATACAAATAAATAAAGTTTAGAAACAAAATCACTGTTGTTTTCAAACTACCAAACACATTATTTTTGAAATCATTATATTATATGAATGAGAATAAATTCCTATTATTTAGTTAAAACTTAATAATATTAAGTAGGTGAAAAACAAAAACAAGATTCTTAAAACAAAAAAAAATTAAATTGATTATGAAATTACCATTTATTTTAAATTACGAAATATATTTTTGAAATACAAAATCGATTATAAAATAATCAGTAATTTTAAATTCAAAAAATTATGTTTTAAAAATATTTTATTATGTAAACGAAAACAATTTTGAATTAATTAGTTGAAAAAAAATAAGGTAAATAAAAATAAAAAATAAAAAATAAATTTGATTATGAGAATACTACTAATTTAAAATTACAAAACCTATTTAACAAATAAAAGTGTTAAAAAAATTAAAAAATTGAAATAAAATAGGAAAAAAAGAAGAGTTATTTTAACTCCAAAAAACAAACACCTCCATAAGCGTTAACTATGATTAAAAAATAATAATAATAATAATAATTTGAAGTGTCTGAGAAGGACTTGGTAAAATATTTCAGATGAATATTTCACACCCAAGACCAATGAATTCACCCCCAAATTATGTTGAAACCCAATAATCCAGGCTCATTTTATCAATTCATTGGCAATATTCGTTTTCTGTAGAATAATATATTTTACAATCTATTTGCTGTTGTAATATTTATAGAATCAACTCCTGTACTCCATTTGCCACCAAACTTTATAGGCATATTCTAGATATTATTCATGGATTATGGGCTTTTGTTTCAAGTCATTCCGAATTTTGTAGAATGATTTGTGAGTTTTTAAAGATTCGGTTGTGTTATTAAATTCATGCGAACTCACAACTACAAAACTTTTGGTCTTAATATTTTTTTTTTTCAATTGAAATTTTAGGTAATGTTCTAAAACCTCATTCTAAGTGGTTGGATTTAGCTTTGTAACAATTGGAGGTTTGAAGAACTAGTTTTGTAAGTTTTATTATTCTCCATTTTTACTTTATGCATCTTTAGTATAGACAACAACCCAAATTTATCATTTAACTTGCTTTTCATAAAAGACCAATCTATGCACTAAAATATACTCAAGTTAAAGATAGTCCCTCATATTCTAATCTTTGAAGAGTCGATAAAGTAATTCATCACTTGTTGTCGAGGTAGGTACACTTAAATAAGTCTGGGAAATTCTCATTGTTAACCTTTAAAGTTGACCCTGTGAAACTCTAGATGTCAATTTGTAATTCGATCTAAATCGCTTATAGGCATGCTTTAAAACATAAAGCACGGAAGAATGTCAAGAACTTAACAATTGTAGTAAGACATATTCTTTGGGGAAAAAACCTCAAACATCGATAGGGATAAGTCATTGTAGCAAGACATGATAGTCATAAGTTTTCAACTCCCATGATTTTTTTTTCTTAACACTAACATTTTGTGAAATGTTTGAAATAGATCCATCCAAAAATTTTACTAATTTCAAGAACTTGTAGAATTCTACTTGTTCTTACCAGTGAGAGTGTATGTAGCATGCAACTAAACTAACAAGTCATAGTTCTCTTGTAAGTGCAAATCTGTATGTATTGTCAAGTCTTCAAGGTCTGATCTAGCTTAATTGTATCTTTAGTCTTCCCTTGATTATTCAATAATGTTCCAAGAAATTTCCCATTTAGATTTTTTTTTAATGTGCATTCGTCCAACTTATGTCTTCATAAAAGTTTTGATCAATGCGGGACTCAAAGAAAATGCTCTTATCTTTTTCAAATGATATTTATTGAACATTGAAAAATTCATCCCACCAATAAGATCTCATATTCACCTAATGCCTCCTAATCAGCTTCTTGAAGTTCTCACTTCATATTAAATAATTATGTGAAAGATTTTCGTAGATGTCTAGTGTAAGAAAGTTTGCATCTCATTCTAACATATGAACTTTGTACTATAAAAATAGGGAGCACTTGGTAACCTTTTGTACTCGATCTCGATAAGTCACCATAAGCTGTGAAGTCTTTTATGATCCACAACAAACTAGCGTGATGTTGAAAGTAATCGTTCTTGAATGAGTCGTACATGCGAACAACATTATTCCATAAGTCTTTCAATTATTCAATCAATGGTTGTAAGTACATACCTATCTCTTTTACTGAGGATTAAAGGCAAAAAAATAAGCAAGGACATGTTTAAATTGGTTTCTTTCATGCATTTCCAAGGTGAAAGATTGTATGGAACTAGCACCACCAACCACATATTATATGAATCACTCATATTACTGAAAAAGTTGAATCCATCTAAAGAATAATCCAAACCGTACATTTCTTGGATCCAATAACAAATGAAGAGTATTCTCGATTCAAATGTTTTTACCCTTCACTATTTGTTGAATGTCGTAACACACTGACTTTTTCGACATAATTTTCTTCATGTTTGTTTAGAAGAGAATAACCATTTAAACCTTGGAACTACAAGAAATAAAGTCAAGCGTTATAGGTTAGAATATTCTTTCCTTTACCATTGTTGATCTTATATCAAGATTCACCACATATTGGGCACTGCTCAAAATCTTTGTATGAATTCCTAAATAATATATAATCATACTTGCAAGCATGAATTGATTCGTAACTCAATCTAAGTCAATCAACTTCCATTTTTCTCTGTAAAAGGAACTAGTATGCATGCATCAATTGAAAATACATCTTTTAACAACTTTGACAATGCATCGAATAATATATTCTTGTAGTGACTAAAATGTACTTTTTGAAAGCTAAAAGACCCATATGAAACAAGTATACATGTTCAAGTCAACAAGAACAATAGTTCAATGGATATAAGAATGTGTTAATGATGAAAAAGTCATGAGTTCAAATTTCTCACTTCAAATTATTGTTGAACTCAAAATCACTATAAGTTTAAGAGTTAAAATGAAAATTTAACTAGTTTAAAAATGAAATTTAAAACAATATTATGTTAAATAGTATGAGGTTTGATTTTTAAAATTAATTGGTAACGAATGAAGTAGCTCTCTATTTTATAAATGCTAGAATATCTCATCATCTTTTTGATGTCCATCCGAAACCCTAAACCTGAAATATGAAACATCTTTTAGATAGGATATGTATATTAGTCCGTAATTAAATAAGTTCGTACTTAATACCCACATACCTAATCAAGTACTGAATTTCAAACTCTAATTATTTTTTAAAAAATCAAAATATAACTAACTAATATCTAGACACAAACTCAAAATACTTACAAGTTTTATCGAAAAAAACTTATCCCTTCTCCCTCTCGATGTGTATTATGTCTTAATCATATTGAGACGTTGGTTCATATTTTGGTGCACTGTCCTTACATCCAATTTATGTGGAACAAGCTTCCGAACCTCTATGCTACTATTATTTTTGAAGATTTGAACCAACTGCTATATGACTATTTTTATTTCAAATTAAAATCAATTCTCAATAGATGGAATTGGTTACCAACTTTAGAGATGCAATCTTATGGTGGATTTGGAAAGAAAGGAATAACCGCATCTTCATGCTGGATTATAAGTGGAAAGACCCATCTTTTCTTTCGGATGATATTACTCTTACTGCGGCTGAATGGAGTACCAAATCAAATCTCTTTAAAAATTATTCTATTACTATGATTATTTTAAATTGTCAATTTTTTTTGTAATTCTATTGACCTTCTTCTGTTCTTTCAATATAAGTATCTTTTATCCAAAAAAGTTTTATAGAAAAAAACAAAATTTAGATTCATATATTTTATTTTTGTTGTTATTCAGACAATTTTAAAAAAATAAAATAAGACCATTCTAATCTCAAAATAGTGTCTTAATCCCTTTTAAAAAATAGTGTCTGAAATCAAATAAATTTGTGCATAGCTTTATTTATTATTAATTTTTTCATGACAGCTTTTTGAGTACCAATAAATTATTATGCATATAAATAGTTTTTTTTTTTTTTTGAGAAAAATAGTAAAAGAAATTTGTGGCTCCTGGCAAACCAGATCAATAATGGATGGCGGTAAAAAATAGGAATATATTTTTAAATAAAAGAAAGAAAAAAAAAGGAAGATATTTGGGTATGTCCCACCGAAGCCAACTGAGTTGGAGGAAATGCCCAAACCCTTTTTATCACTTTTTCTTCACTAATTTTTCTATTTTATTTCCAAACATTTTCTCTTCTATAAATTCACCATTTTCCCCTTCTTCTCTAAGCCCGTCCTCTCCGCCGCTCCAGATTTCCGCCATTTTCCAATAATTTTCTATTTATTTTTTTATGCTTAATTTCTTGTTCTTGATGTTTCAGATTCATTCTAATTCTGATTCTCAATGAAATTCTCCGTTCCGGTTTTATGATCAATTCTTCTCTTCGCCGACGAACGCATCTGGCCCAATCTTTCTCCGTCGTCTTCCTCTACTGGTTCTACGTCTTCTCATGAACTTCCTCCATTTCTCCGCCTAGATCAGTTCTCGATTTTGAGATTCTTAATTTCCCTGCGTTCTTATCGACTTAGGTTTCTTTTTTTTTTAATTTTTTAATTTCTGAGGTAGATTTGATAATCTGTAATTTGCGTTTGTTATTATAATCTCAATCTCTATGGCTTCTTCAAGCGGAAATTCCTCCGGTTCTGCTACGCTTCAAAACTCTGTCTCTGAAGAGGATTTGCAGGTTTTGATGGATCAGCGAAAACAGAAACGAATGCAATCGAATCGCGAATCGGCGAGGCGATCTCGGATGCGGAAGCAGCAGCGTGTAGACGAATTGATGGCGCAGGTGACTCAATTAAGGAAGGATAACGCTCGGATTCATTCGGATATCAACATTACGTCGCAGCATTATGTGAACATCGAGGCAGAGAACTCGGTTCTGAGATCTCAAATGGCGGAACTGACGCAGAGATTGCAATCCTTCGAGGAGATCGCTGCTTGCGACAATGGCGGATTTGGAGAAGCAGATGAGGTTGCGTTTCAGATTCAGACAAATGTGGCTGTTGATTGTTTCATGAATCCGATGAATTTTCTGCATGTGAATCAGCCGATCATGGCCGCTGCTGCTGATATCTTCCATTGTTGACTTCTGAACCTTCAATTTCTTGATCGGATCTGGTGATTTCATTTGTGCTAATTTCATGGAAGTTAATGTTATGTTCCTCTTTAATTGTTGTTTATGTATGCTAACTTAAATTTAATTTTCTAATTGTTCTTTTAGCATTACAAATTAAATATGATTGTGTTTTTCTGTGAAGTGGATATTTTTGGTTTTTTATTTTAAACTCAATCGTGTCAACAAAGATATTTTCCTATAAAAAATGTGGATTGCATTGTGTTTGTTTTTTAAATTTGGGGAACTGAGCATACATCAACATTCATTATGAAATTGGTGAATTTCTTTTGAAGAGAAATATTTAGGTCCGTCATGCTTAAGTAATAATTATCACATATGTGATGGTCAAAAGTAAAATAAAATGTAGTCGGCATATAAGTGGACATTATTGTTTAGATAATATATGGTATGACCTATATATATATATAGTTTTTAATGTTATGTCATCTTAAAAAAATAGAAAGAAACAAGTTGGTGATTTTTTTTTTATTTGTTTTTTAAAAACGGTGAATTTGAACTCAAACATTAATTTATTTTTATATTATTATTATTATTATTATTATTATTATTTTGAGAAGCTAAATATTATTATTTCATTTTACCACTACTTTCCAATGTTCAAATTTTGTAATATTTAATTTTGGCTCTCTAATTTCAAGAAAGTTAAAAGTTGGCAGAGTTTAAAGTTAACTTTAGTGGAATTTGGTAAATAATAACAGTAATTTTAAAATAAAAAATGATAGGATGCGGGCAAATTTTTAAAATTTATAGAGAAAATTAATATAAAGAAAATTTTCAAATGAAATGTTATATATATATATATATATATATAATTTATCATTTGGACCAATTTAAAAAATATTGTAAGTGCATCCATTAAAGTAGGACATTCGAACTATTAAAAATTTAAAAAATAGATTAAAAACAAGCGAGGATTATATAAAAACAAAATTGAAATGTGTTAGAAATAAATTAGATTAAATGATAAAATTTATAAAATTACATATTTATAAGAACAAAAATCTGTTTTTTTTTTTAATAAAAAAATGATCACGTAAATAATGAACTAAATAATAATAGGTTTCATGAATTCAATGTCCGGGGTGAATTTATGAAGGAAGTAGGGTTCTTCCAAAAATTGAAAATTTAATATTATAATGTATTTGGAATCTTTTTAAAATATAGATAAATATAATATTATATATAATATATGTCCAATTTTAACATAACGCTGATGGCCGGCTTTGGCCCTCAAACTCACCGGTGATACATGTTCAAGCCCCCTTTACTTTATATTTTTCTTCATCACTCTCTTTTCTCATTTTTTTTCTTCCTTATACATGTATATATACTTTATTTATATATTTTTATTATTCTTTGCTACAAAAAAAAAAAAAAAATATATATATATATATATTTATTTATTTATTCTTTAGTTGATTTATATAATTCTTCATTTTTATAAATACATTTGTTTTCATTCAACTATATTATACACCTACGGTGTACATTTTGCTTCTTTTTTTAATATATTTTAATTCATTTTTTATTTATTTTATGTTGAACATTTTTTTTTATTGATTTTATTTATATTTTGTATTCTAAATTTGTAAAAACAACACTATTGGTAATTATATAGAAAATTATTGTTGTAATCTAAAAAATATAGAAAACTATTTTTTTAAATATGTTATGCTTATATTGTTTTTGCATGAATAATTTAAATAATAATTTTCTGTATATTTTCTATTATTTATATATATTTCGATTATTAAAAGTGATAAATCATATTTTCATTATAAAATTATGTCTTACCAAATATTTACTATTTAAAGTATTTTAAATATTATCATTTTTTTTTTAACTATCAAATAAATTTTAATATTTAATTTTATAAAAGAAATCATTATATTATTCTGTTAAAGTTTGAGAACATATTAAATATTATATTGAAAATTTAGAGATACTAATTTAAAATTATGATATGGAAGATAACTTTTTTATATATTTATATAATATGATTTTTCGGCTCCAATAGAATTATCATGGTTTGTGGTTCTTATGAAATCAAAAGATTATGATTTTAATTAATGATCGTTACATATTTAACATTTTTTTACCAATTGCATTGATAATAAAATATTGTAGGATCATGTCATTTGTCTCAAAAATAATGTACCTATATACACTTCCTACTAAAAAAAATTGACCTCCCAAACTGTCAAACTGCCCCTATATATAGACCCCTCAAACTGTAAAACCTGTATCGCCTGTGATTCTTGCGACACTTACAAATAAAATTTTGTTCCTATATTTAAATTGTCTGCTTTTAACTACTACAAATAAAAAGAACTACTTTTAATATTTCATTGGTAGGAATATGTTTAATCTGTTGTGAATTATCACTAAATAGAAGTTGTTTAGGAAGAGAATTCAAATATGGATCGAAGATGAGCAAAGTTTTTTTTTTATTATTTTTCTATTTGTGTGTCTCGATCATTAGTTTGAGCACAATTTAATTATTGACAAAACATTTGAATTTTAAATAAAAAAAAATTTATACGAAATTAATTCTTAAATACATATGGCTTACCATAAAATCATAACCTCCACAAAGTTTAATATTTATTTAGTTGTACTTTTTAGCATTTTACAAGGCACGTAGAAGTGCTTTTGGTTGGTTAGAGAGAGCTCTTGGATAAATATTACCTTTTTTTTTGAAGTTTTGTATAAATATTACCTCTTTTTTTTGAAGTTTTGTATAAATATTACTTATAATTTGGATAAGTGGCCCAAAATTTTGAATGAAAATGACAGGTTGCTTAAGGCGGCTTTCTCACACAAATGGTTGGTTGGGGTTCAAATATCACTAATTTTCACATTCAACTTCCTTTTTCTTTTAATCATTGTTAAAGGAACAATATTTTTCCATGTTAATTTAGTCGATACAATATTTTATTAGATAATCATGTCATGTTAGTATATTTAATGTGGTGAAATTACAAGTATACTATTACCAAAAAAAAAAATACAAGTATAGTTATTGAGCACTTTATTTTGTGTCTAATGGTTCTTATCAGCTGAAAGAAGTTCTTGAAGTTTTGCTGAAAAGAAAATTAGAGAGCTATTCGTTTTATTATTGAAGAAGAAGAAAAAGGGGGAAGAATACAGAGATTTATATAGACTGTGGATGTTCACGGAAATATTAAAAATCGAACCGACCGAATTAATGTCGATCGGTCAGTTTTTTCATAATCATCGATTCTAAAATTTGAAATTCTGACAAGTTGGCGATCGAAACAAAATTAGAAAATTTCGACCGAAACCGACCGAATATGCAAATACAATTCAAAAACATTATTTTATTTTTCTTGAAAAAGAAACCTTCGCTCACACTTCCGTCATTTCACATTAATATAGCTACTTTGAAAAGACAAAAACACACAGTTTTCAAAAACAACTTTGATTTTAAAATAATAATATTTTATTATTGTCACTTTTTCTTCTTCTAAAACTACTTTTGAACTCTTTTTTACCATTTTACGATTAATTCTTCTTCTTTCTTTTTCCTCTAAAGGTTATGGTTGTTCTTCTCCTCTCCCTGGCTGGAAGCTTTTCTTTATTTTTATGTTTTTTTCCTCTTTTCTTCTTCTTTTTATTTATTTTTATTTTTTATCTATGATTATTATTTAATTTTATTCTCCCTCTCTCACTTCTTTTGTTATTTAGTTCACCGGAGAGTCATATGTCATTAAAATTTGTTCTTCCTTCCATTATTCTTCTTCACTTGTGACTGGAGTCTCAAAATCGACTATAACCGATCGACCGCAAAGTGTCGGCTGGCATCTCAACAGTTTCTATAACCGACGTTAACCGACCGACGTAAACTGATATGTCGGTGATCGGCGTCGGTTTCAGTCAAAAATCGACTCCGACCGGCCGATGAACACCCCTATGTGTAAAATGCCCAACAAAAATAATAAGCTCCACCTAATTACAAACGTATCCTCAAGAATCATTTTACCTAAATACCCTTAGCAACCTAATTACATAATTAACCTCAATAATAATCAAATATATAAGTTTGAATTGATTTGGTATATAAATAATTATAATAAATTCTAATAAGTTTTCGATTTTTTTTTTTGTTTGTTGATGTTCCTGACATATTTGAGATTCTTAAACTTTGGTTGATTTATTTGATATAAAATTGATTTTTTTTTTTTTGAGAAGCGATATAAAATTGAATTTATGTGTAATTAGTTTGTAAGCTTTTAATCTTGTTTAGTAGGACTACGAACTAAAAAGAAAAGATAAAATATAATTTTAGTCTAGGAACTTTTTTGAGTGTATGTCTACTTAGTCTTTCAACTTAAAAAAATATATTGTTATTTTTAAAATTTTCAATTTGTGTCCAAGGATGTATTTGAATTTGGTAGAAAATTGTGGAATGGAGTAAAGTAGAAGAGTTAATGATAGTTGGAATAATTAACTAATTGTTTAAGAATTCATATTAGTAGTGGTTGGAATAATTAACTTCTCATTTTAAGATTAGTACTGTTATTAGTGGATGTGGTAATTAAAAAAAAAAAAAAAAAAACCCCCCC
>JBBMKA010005670.1:0-11230 GCA_037833695.1 Sechiopsis laciniata | reverse complement strand
GTTTGTTTTGCAGGTATTCGTCCCAACGAAATACAAATTCACAGTTGATCTCGAAGACCAAATTTTGGCATCAACAAATGGCTTCAACATTTTTGAATCCACATTTTCCATTGTAGAATCCTACTTCAAGCTGGGCACCCAAGCCTGGGGATGCTAAGCTCAACACCACTATTACAATGGTGCCCAACAAACCAAAATTGGAAGACATTTTTTATTTTTTGTTTAGCAATGTCAAATTAATTAATTGCCCAGGCACATTTATAATTCCCTTTTGCTTTATAATAATAGAAAACAAATTCTTTATTATTATGATCATATGGCTGAATGCCTGAAATGGCTTGCACGATTTTCAATATTCCAGCTCAATGCCAAGACGTGCAATTGAATAATAAATTCAGGATTTAATTATGACAGCTTCAAGAAAATCTCAAACCAAATCACAAGTATGTATTTGTTTATATGATGTCAATCAATCAACATTATGGTTGTAATTACTCTGGACCTACTCTAAGTACATACTAATTCTGAATTCTTTATATTAAGGATATAACTATTAAATTGAGTTTATTTCGATTTTACACAAATTTTAATAATTCTCCGGAAAATATTAAAGTTGTCCAACACCAAAATAAATTGACAACAACAGAGAGATCGACACAAAAGGTTCGATGGTAAGACCTATGTCCACTTTGCTAAGTCTCGGTGAAGGCTAGTCAATATTATTAGAGGAGATTTTACATTACATATGCAACAATGTAATTAAAATTGTACTCAACAATATACAAAAAGGCTAATAAAATTTAAATTTATTCTAGAATGAACAATACAATAATTGAGGGAAAGAAGTTTACCACCTTACTAAGATTTCTCCAAGATTGTCACAAAATCATGGCTTTCAAGAATTTTGATCTTCCAAGAACTTTGTTTTACCCAAATATTCACGGCTGCAATCTAGACTTCAATTACGCACAGATTTCATACTTTTTTAAAAATAGAGATATTTAGTGACGGATAAATATTTAAAAAAAAACTACGGATCTTTAATGACGATTTGTCTTTCATGACAAACGATTTTCATAACAGTCGATCCTAATGACATGTCGCTTGACATTGAAGATGATCATCATTAAAATAGCTTATTATAAAAAAAATTGTTTTTGAAATTCTGCCCTTTGTCATCTCTGTATTTCGTAAACACGGCTTACAACTTTTCTTGTTCTCACCCTCTTCTCCATAAATATTTGTTTTCGTGTTTTGTTCATCTCAATGACGTTTGAAGCGTCTTGTTCTCCCTTAGTCGTCGTTTTCGTGTTAGCTGTGATATTTTCGGTAGAAATGTGAGTTTTCACTTTAGTTTTGAGGTTATATTCTTAGTTCTCTTATAATTTTGCTTTAATTTTGAAGTTGTTCTTTGTTCTAACTTGTTTTTCACATTTATTTGTTCACATATTCTATGTTTGGATTGTGTGTATTCATTGTTTGTTCTAATGTTTGTGGCTATGAATTACCCTAGTCAAACAAATCATTTCACATTTTTGAAACCCAGCAATAAAACCCTCCCCCTCATCCAGCAAAATCACATCATCCTCCATCCTTTGAACTAAAAAAATCTTTTCACATTATTCACCACGAATTCTCATTACTTAGAAATGAGATTGAATCTCCACACTCTTTATCAAATGTAATGCATCAATCTCTTCCATGACTATTCCTACAAAGATTACGCCTCCTCACTTTTCTAACGTTGAATTCCTCTGCATATTTGATGTGTGACTTTTCATTTTAAGTCATGTGTTACATATATATTGAATTTGAGAAAACTAACTCAAGGTTGTAATTATAGGGTTACATATAAGAGAACAAATTAGGTTATGCCTTAAAGTACATGATCTAAAAACCAGTTCTTTTCCGCTTTATAATACCTATCATTCGCTTATTTTCCTAATGCGTAAACATTAGTCTTTTACACCCTTTTACTTATTATTTTCATCTTTTTCGTATTAGAATATAGAAATGAAGTAAGACAATGATTCTAAAATATGTTAAATAATAACTCTATTTGAAAGATATCACATGATCTTAAACCAAGTCTTCATTACAACCTAATCCTACAAATTGCTGTAAATAAAGCTATAAAATCCTATCTACAAAAACAATAATAAACATAGTAAAACGGGCTGCTGAAGTGCCGACACCGTTGTCACTTGCGAATTCTGAACACCAACAGACACCATGATACTAGCTTGCTAGGTTTTATAGATAACAGACATGACTGAGGGTTCAATCGAACCCTCGGCAACCTCGCAATCCCTCAGCGGTAAACTCTAGCAGAACCAGCACACCTTGGTCATCGATTTTTCACCTATTTATAGGTGTCGTCATTCTTTGTAGTCCAAGTATGATCTTCGAAAGAATCTTTAAACTTGTTATTTGATTTTATGGCTAATCGGATGATGTTCCTATATTCTCGATATTCTTGCCTTATCGGGAATTTTGCCATTTGTAATTCTTCTGGCGTGTTTGTATGTGCATATTCCTCTTTTAATGCAGTGCGAAGCATTCCCAATCTTGTACAACAGATATCGCATTAACAAGACTTGAGTTTAATTTTGACGTGTTTATGCTCTAATGCAGTTAATTCGCTTTACTTGAGTGATAATTAATCCTAGTTTGACATTATTGTGCATTGTACCAGTCATGCGAAACTTATACGTACAAATATCTATAACCTCTAGCAACATTTTTACTCTAGAATGCATTGCGATAGCATGGAGGCTTAAATAACTCTATTATTTAGAGTTATCACCTAACAAAGGTAATGTGCCTCAAAATATAAAGCTTGCCAGAAGAAGATAAGCATTTGTACCCTTTGTGGATTAAACCATAGCCATGAAAAATACATGAGATATACTGAGGATCAAGTTTATGATTATTATATGCACAAAGAGAGGGGTAACAAAGGCAAGCAAACACTCTCCGTAACGAACAGTCAGGTTTAACTTCAAACAAATTTTCCATCGGAGATACATTGTCAAGAACAGGAGTAGGAACTTTTTTTTATTAAGTTTGTAACAATGGGAAAGGCATCATCCAAGTAATCTCATGAAAGGAAAACATGAGATAAGAGTGTAATACCCATTTCAACTATGTCGATGCTTTCTTTCGACAATCCAATTTTGTTGTGACGTATATGGACATGTCAGTCTATGTTAAATAGCGTTGGTTTTTATAGATGGGGTAAACGAACGAAATTTACCACTATTAGGAGCATGATTGTGATACCAATTGTTAAGGACGACAATTTTAGACAGATCTTCACATTGATATAATATTATCCACTTTGAGTATAAGCTCTGACTTTATTTTTTGTTTTATTCAAAAGTCCTTATACCAACGAAGATGGTTAGCATCACTTTACATACCCATAATATTTCTCTTATCCAACCAATGTGAGACAACTTTACTTGTATTCCAACACGAGGGAATGAGAAAAAAAAATTTCACAACCTAAATGAAGATGGAAATGTAGAATGTATATGTTGTCCTTGTACGTATAAATGTAAGCGCATGCTTGGATGATTTTTTTATTATGAAAGATAAACTAAATATTTTGTTATATATTTGAATCTTTTAAACTCAAGTATTAACAATTAAATAGCTTGTTTTAAGAAAATTGAATAACTTAATAAAAAATCATGTTTTTTTTTGTTTTATTTATAATGTTTTTTTAGAAAAAAATTCACAAGGAGTTGTCAATTTAAATAAGCTTCATAATAAATAAAAACATTTTAACTTAAATTCCTGACAAAATGTTTTTTTTTTTTTTAATTAAACGAGAATAATTCAAAATGAATTCGTTTTATATACCTACGGAAATAAATGTTAAATTTTGTGGGTATGAGTAGAAAATGGGGGCAAGTATTGAAAAGTCATCTCCGTTCTCTCTTCGTAAACATTTTAAATGGAATTTTACGTTCATCTAACTGTAACTTGCAACATGATAAAATTTAGTCAAAACATCACATGATAATAATAAATATAGTAAATTATAAATTTGATCCCTAGGATTTGAATAAAATGAGAATTTAGTATTATGATTTTTAAAACTAGAATTTTGTTCTTATGATTTAAACAAAATTAGAATTTAATTTCTATGGTTTGAAAAAAAATTAAAATTTAGTTTCTATGATTTGAAAAAAATTAGAATTTAATCTCTATCGTTTTAAAAATTAAAATTTAGTCTCTATTATTTGATAAAATCTAAAAAATAGTCTTTAATTAACATTTCTAACCATTAACAAATTGAGTATAAGGAAGATAGTTGACATGTATCAATAATGACAATATTCGTTAAGGGATTGATTGGACAAAAAAATCACACTATTTATGCATGAATAGCTAATTACCATGTATATAATCTCAACGATTACATCTGTACAAAAAGAACTAATTTTTAAATTTCATCGAACTTTATAGCTAAGTTTTAGTTTTTAATTTCATATGAACTAAGTTCCAACTTTCTTTAAACGATAGGGACAAAATTCTAATTTTTTAAACTATAGGAGCTAAACTTAAATTTTCTCTCAACCATGGATACCAAATTTATAACTTACCTTTAATAAATAATAAGTGAAAATTAAAAAAATAATAATTGAAATTGCACCCCATGATAAAATAGTTTATCTATTTTTGGAATGAAGCCCATCCCTTCATTTCAAAAATAGTTTTATTGGGAAACTAAGACTAACCACAACCACAAAACATGAAAAGGTTAAAAGTAGAAGTAAAAAAGAGGAGTATAAATTGATGAATTATTGGATAATTTAGAATAGAGAAGTAAAGAAGAATACATATCCCTTTTTTTTTTTAAAAAAGCATATCCATCTTACATATTACATAAAATGGGAGGTGTGAATTACACAAAAGTAATAACATTAATTATGATGACAATAATGATGGTATTTTGAGTAGTTGGAAATGGGATAAATGGTCAAATTGGGTTATTTTTTAAAAGTTATTATCAAAATGTTTTTATTCTAAATAAATCTTAAAAAGGGGTTGTGGCGTTTGTGAGAGACACCACATGCATATCTCTTGCTTTGTCTAATTTCATGGCCACAAACGTGGCAGTTGGTCAACGTAACAAAAATTTACATGCAGTTTTTGTAGATTTCTTTTTTTTTTTTTTCTCTCAACAGTTTTTTTTTTGTTTCTTTTTTATTTCCATATAAATATGTTTTTAAGTTTACTTTTTTTTGTGTACTTTCATTTTTCTTTTATTCTTTTTCTTTAGAGTATAATATTTTTTTTTATTTTTTTTTTGAAAGGATAGAGTTTAATATCATTATTTTCATGTTTATTTCGATTTTTTTTAAAAAAAATTTCTTTTTATATAAATGTGTATATTTCTCAATAATTTAAGTTAAGTATGGTTAGGTATAGTTTAAGTTGTTAGGATATTAATTTTTTTTTTTTTTTTACTGTAAATGCTAATTAATTTATGATCATTGTCAAGGTTGCAAAAAATAATTGATTATGTCAAAGCTAGTTGTTAGGATTATAATGTAGGTTGATAAAATGTATATGTGTATATGTTATTTATAATTATTCCAAGGGTTGTTAGGGTTTAACATGCATTATATGATTATTGTGAGGATAATTTTTAGGATTTGAATGAATGTTGATAAAATGATTTAATGTATATGTGTTAACGAAAAAAATTAATTACCATTTATGATAACATATATATTTTCAATATCCTAACAACCTCAAGCCTCTTTTAAACCCTAACAACCTTAACTTAAATCATTAAAAAACATGCAAATGTATTTTAAATTTTAAAATAAAATAATTAGAAAGAAAAAAAAAACTAGAGGATTTTTCATGAGTGGTAAAAAACTAATTCTACAAATATCAAAATTTTATTAAAAAATGAAATAAACCAAAAATCGATTTCTTAAATCGATAGATGAAACTTAAAATTAATAGTTTGTAATTAAATTAATTTTCAATTATTTTATTATAAGTATAATATTTTCAAAATGTTGTTATAATTAAATTAGGATGAATCAATCTCCAATAAATTATGCTTTCCAAAAAAAGTAATGTGATATAAATTCTAAAGAAAAGGAAAAAAAATGAATAGACAAAAAACTAAATATTAAAAAAAACTAAAATAAAACATCCACAAAAATCATATTTATATCATAGGATTTGTAAACAAAAAAAAACAAATTATTAAAAAGAAAAAATAAAAAAAATTGGACGGAACCCCATGAGATTTTACAGATGTTTAGGAAGCAATGCCACATGTGCTTGCAGTCTATGTTGTGTCTTTTGAAGAGACGACACAACCCTATTCAACGAATTATTTGGAATTAAACCCATTTTGACAATAACTTTTAAAAAAGAACCCCATTCAATAATTTACCTTTGGAGATGCACAAAATGGAGGGTCTCATATTTCATATGGGGCTATTAAGGCAAATAGAATTCATAGATGCGCAAAAGAAGTATGCAAAACAATGCCACCTCCATCCAACGAGTACCTAAGAGGATGTCAGGATCAAAACAGGTGCAGAAATAATGTCGAATTTTAAATATTTAGGTCATGCTACACCTAAATATTAATATTTGTCGCCTAATTTGAGTCACATTTTTTTAATTAATTAATTTTTTTTTGTTAAAGAATAACAAAATGTAGACTAATTTGAGCCACGCTTTCTAATATTTAGGTCATGTTAAGTCATATGACCTAAATTGCTCTCTTATATGTAATCTTATAATAATATAAGCACTATTTATTATTCCTTTTATTGATACATATAATCTATTTTTTTCAACTTTCTTTTCATGTTGGTTTTCTTGAATTCAATATGTATGTAACATATTATATCTAAAAATTAAAAGTTTAGTTGCTCGTATTAAAAGTTACACATTAAATATGCAGAAGATTAGATATTGGAAAATTGAGGAGGTATAATCTTTGTAAAAATGATAGACTATTTCTCTCTTAATCAATTTTTGTTGAGGTGAAATTTTTTACTATCTAATACGATAATTTTGATGAAACTTATTAAATGTGTACTTCATTCAATAAAAAATAATAATAATAATAAAAAAATCGATTTAAGATTTGATGAATTTAAAGTCGCTTAATTTTAAAAGAGGAAGGAAATTTTTTTATGGAAACATATACTACCTAATAAAATCTAATAGAAAATTTCTTACGAAAGATACAAAGAAGTAAAAAATAAAGAATAGAATTATATCTTATTATAGTTATTTTGACGGTTATATCTTAAAAAATTGAATTAGCTAGTTAATTTCAGGATGAATATGAACACAAATTTATGCCTTTGGGTATCACCAAATTGATTTTGAAAATTCTATTTTCTAATCATTCTCTATAATTATCTAAAATGAATTTCATCTTTCATCCATTCAAATTTAAAAATTAAAAACAAATTATGAATAAATAATGAACTTGTCAGTACGTAATAGAATTTTTTATAAATCAAGAACAATTAAATTAAAGATTCAAATCCAACCTTTCGATCATAAACATAATGCCACACGATTATAGACACATTTATGCCATATGCACAGTCGTCAATTTTATTGAATAGGAATGCAAAAAAGTCTCAAATTCATGAAAAATCAATAGAAATACTAATCAAATATCGATGTCAGTACAAGAAATTAAATCTTCCTATTTACAATGACGATATTTCATGAATACAGTTCAAAAATCCATGATTATAGTTTTATGAAAAATATCAACAAAAATAGATTTCAAATATATATTTATGAGTAATATTTGCATGCTGCCCGGGCAGCATGCAGCCACCTGGCGAAATCTGGTCCATTGGAATTTTTTTTTTTTTAAATATTAAAAAAAAAATTTCAACGGACCAGATTTTACCACATAGGTGACTGCATGCTGCCTGGGCAGCATACAAATATTTCTGTGTAGGCAGTATGCAAATATTTCTGGATATTTATATATCAACAAAACCCATACTGCCATTCATATCCGTTCCCACGAGTTCCTTCGAAAAGACAGGCACCGCCTCATGTAGAAATTACTCAATATTGAAAAAAAATGTAGAAAATAAATAAACCACTTTTTAATTTTTTTAATTTTGTATTTCATATTTTGTGTTAAAAGTTATCCATCAACTTGTTGGGTTTATCACTTGTGAATGCCCACCAAATGAAGGCCCATTAGGGCTGATTTATAAAAGGGAAATAGTAGTAAATGACTACTTTTTTTCAAAATAAATTAATCAATGTCTAAATTTTTTCAACTTTTAAATGGGTGTCTCTTTTTTATGAACGATAGGAGAGAGGAGCTTTTGGCCCCATAAATGCCCTTTTATTATTTGTTTTTAATTAAATATCAATTTTCGGATTTAGTAAAAGAAAAACAATCAATCTCCTCCAAAATATGAGTATTATCCCGTTTATCACCACTTCTGCAAGATATTGAGAGATTTTTAGTTTAAACCACCTATATATATGAGGGATATCAAATAAACAACTCGTTTAAAATATTCCTGCATTCCATAGTTTTATTCCGAATTTGTTTTTAAGAAATTATGCAATAATATAGCAGCCATATTGCTACCAGATGAGAAGAAAATTGTATTAGTAAGTAAGAGTTCTATCCATTGTCTTTAGGGGTTGAGTGATCCGTTTTAGCGATATACAATAACAACAATGGTATTCTTGACACATTGCAGGGGTTTCTACACTCGTTTTTCTCCGTTCACATTCAAACAACCAATAGGTTAACAAAGATCAACAAGAGAATTGACATGTAAAAGAGATTGATGCAGTAAATACCAATTCCAATTCATCCATGAGAATTGAATAATTTGAATCTTCCGCCAAAGGTCATGCTTAGAGGGATATATCAAAATTTTAGTTTTCAAGTTATTTTGCAGGCTTATTTTGAAGTTTGAGGCAATTTCTTGAACCCCATTGTTTGAGATTCTGCATTTGATTACTTTGACTTCGAAGGTTTTGAGTTTAACCTATGAGAGTGAATCATTAAACTCGATTTACCTATATAGGTGTAGAAGCATGTGATTATTTAGTGTCAATGATAAATTTATATGTTAAAGAGCATATAAACTAAGTTTATAGTCGTTGAGGATCACGACAACAGGTGCCAAACTCCTCAGATGGAACTTTATCTTATGAGTTTTACAAAATTGGCAATAATTCCTTCTACTATTCAATTTAGGTCGCTAAAATTGTTAACATGTTGTTTGGATGGCAAACAGAGGGAGTGTACATCTTTGTCTTCCACTAGTATTATTATAGAGGTTGTACCAGTATACATCCAATCCAAGAGTTAGACACATTGACTTTTCAAGGATACGACAATGGTTATATATCTCTATACTATGCCGTTGTTATTATGGAGGTTGTACCAGTATACACGGATGCCAAGAGTCAGACACGTTCTCCACCCCTTAATTAATTTTGGAGTCGTACCATGTAAGATATGTATGTTTTTTCTAATCATTACATTGCATTGTGTTTCAAACCAAACATTCGTCCTTTTAAATTGGTGGGTATGTAAGAATATATAGGCGGATGAATAATTGATAAAGGTCCTGCAACTATTTTCTAATTTTCAATTTTGAAACAACCTTACAAATCTTTTTGAATACTCTGAACCATTTACATGGTGATATTTTTTTAATTATCTTGTAACTTCAATTTTTTAATTATTTTTTAAATTCCTAAAAGATAGATTTGATCTGTCTCTTTCTTTTTTAGATTTAATTTTGGAAGGTGGTTATAAAGAATCTAAAATAAAACCAATTAATCAATCAAAATTAAATTAATAGAGGAGGGTACAATGGTCAATTACAATTTATTTATATAATTAATTAATTCAAGAATTTAAGTTTTAGACAATAATTTAAACTCTTTAAAAGTGTAGACATTTGTTTATTTAGTTTTATAAAAGTAGCTATATCCCTAGTTAACCCTTTATAAAAAGTGATTTTTTTACTTTTTTTTATTTCCAGCGAGAGAAAACACCACGGAAAAGAAATGGCAGTTTAAGAGAAAAGGGAAGTCCAGGTTTGGTATTTTGGCAATTTCGAGTTAACTAACCGTCAGATTGAGCTGAAACTTTGACATCATGTTTATAACACGAGGGTCTTCAATCTGAACGGTGGGATCGGATTTTAGAAGCTTCTACAGCTAGATTCCAGTGGCGATTTAGTTCCACAATTTGTGAGACTTTTCTATTTGTTTCTCTTTGGTTTAGTGTCATTTGTTGCCGAGATTAATTATCTTGAGTTATTATCTATTGTATACCTCTAGTTGGGACTTGGGAGAACTCGTTGTAACCCATTATTGATTATAGTGGAGATTTTGACTTCGGTCCGTAGTTTTTTACTCCTCGTCTTGAGAAGGTTTTTCCACGAGTTTTTCCACATTAAAATTGCGTTGTGTGTTGTGCTTAATATTTTTACCATATTTATGCTTCCTGTTTTTCATTAGGAACACAAAAGGGGAATAATTGATCCTATTAATATAGTGTTTATTCCCAACAACAGAGTTTCGAGGTTAAGTTTAATTAGAGACTTTGTGTTAAATATGGAAAAGAGTCATAGCGGTGGTAGAATGGTTAATTTGAATGGTTTAAATTATCAAGTGTAGAAAAGAAAAATGGAAGATATTTTATATGTCAATGATTTATATCTTCCCGTATTTTCACTTGAGAAGGATGATAAAATCGATTTAGAATGGGAAATATGTCGTAAGAAAGTATGTGTCATAATTAGGCTTTGGGTAGAAGAAAATATTCTAAATCATATTGGTGAAGATAATCATTCACGGACTATGTGGAACAAGGTTGAGTCTTTGTATGCCCCGAAAACTGGTAATAGTAAATTATTTCTAATTAAGCAAATGATGGCTTTAAAGTATCAAGAAATAACGTCTATATTAGATCACTTGAATACATTCCAAGGTATAATTAATCAACTAGCTGGAATGAGTATCAAGTTTGATGGGGAGATACATGGGTTATGGCTTCTTGGTTCATTACTAGATTCATGGGAGACATTTAGAACTTCTTTATCGAACTCAACCCCAAATGGTGTACTAAGTATGGACTTAGTAAAAAGCAGTGTATGTAACGAAGAGATGAGAAGAAAGTCACAGGGTTCTTCTTCACAGTCTAATGTTCTTATTACTGAAA
>JBBMKA010005669.1:0-11231 GCA_037833695.1 Sechiopsis laciniata | reverse complement strand
TTGACAGTGCATGAGTGATTTCCCAGAGTTGGAATTTCAATTTGATCCTGAGCCAGAACGTACGTTTCATAGAAATCGAAGAGAAGCAAGAGCCAGAATGGCTAATCAGCAAGGAAATTATCTGGAGAATGCTCCTCATCTTGATGCTCATAATGTGGGACCGAATCCAATTGCTATGCAGAACCCAAATGTCAATAATGCTAATGCTGCTAACCCGAATACTAATCCCAACCAACCGATAGATGAAAGGGATAGAGCAATCAGAGACTGTATTGATTATGCTACACATGGGCTAATCCTAGAATTGTAAGACTAGATATCAGAGCTAGAAACTTTGAACCGAAGCCTGTTATGTTTCGGATGCTACAAACAATTGGGCAATTATATGGTCATGCATCTGAAGATCCTCACTTGCATCTACGCTCATTTTGTGAAGTCACCAATTCATTCAGGATTCCAGAAGTAACTGAAGACAACCTGCAGTTGACATTATTCCCGAACTCATTGAGAGATGGAGCAAAAGCATGGTTAAACACATTGCCAGCAGGATCAATAGCAACTTGGGATTAGTTAGTGGAAAAGTTTCTAATCAAGTACTTCCCGCCAACTAAAAATGTGGATATTCATCATGAAATTACCAAATTTCGGCAGCATGAAGATGAATCGGTAAGTAAGGCATGGGAACGTTACAAGAATTTGCTAAGAAGGTGTCCGCAGAGTGGTATATCTTATCCAGTGCAAATGGAGCACTTCTACAATGGTCTGAATAACCCATCCAAGATAATCGATACGACGGCCAATGGATCACTGATGAATAAGACATATAGAGAAGCTTATAATATTCTGGAGACATTTTTTATGAACAATAACCAATGGTTTCAGCCAAGACGAAATGCCGTAAAGAAAGGAGGACAATTAGAAGTTGATGAGTTTACATTGTTGCGAGCTGAAGTAGCAAGGATGGCAAATGAGATGAAGAATATGCGAATGTGTAGCAAGGATGGCACATAATGTTGCACCCGTCAATCAAATTCAAGCGGAAAGTTGTGTTTACTGTGGTGAGGGGCACACCTATGAATTCTGCCAACACAACCCTGCTTCAGTGATGTACATGGGGAATGCGAGTAATCATAGACCAGTGAATAATTCATATTCAAACACTTATAACCCTGGCTGGAGGCAGCATCCGAATTTTTCCTGATAAAGTCAAGGGAATGCTATGAACACCCAATAGGGGCAGGCAAAAATACAGCAACCACCTTGATTTGTAAATCAGAATGTGCAAGAATTTAACAACCAAGGTTATCAAAAGCCAAATCAGCTTCAACAAATTCCAGGCACTTCTTTAGAAAGCTTGTTTAAAAAATACATTGTCAGAAATGATGCAACTATGCAAAGTCAGTAGGCTGCTACGCAAAGCCAGCAATCAGCCATGAAGAATTTAGAACTTCAAGTGGGACAGCTAGCATCAGAATTGAGGAATCGACCCTTGGGAAAGTTTCCATCCGATACTGAATCTTAAAAAAGGAATGGGAAAGAGTAAGTGCAGTCTATTGAATTAAAAAGTAGAAAGCCATTAAGGGAAGATCCAAAGATTAAGGCTTATCATGAAAAGAAAGAAGTTTTTGAGGAAATATCTGAAGAAAATACCTCGATGGAACCTGATGTTGAAAACATTGAATTAGAGAAGGAGGAACAAGCCGAAGTAAATGCTGAAGACAGAGCATTTGAGCCTGCTAAGAACTAACCAATGCAACCAGAGCCTATTGTGGAAGATCTTATAGTGGGGTGGGATAAAGAGTCGAATAACTAGTCAAAAAGCAATTACCAGCTTTTAAACTGCCTCCACCACCGTATCCGCTAAGGCTGCAGAAGAAAAAGCAAGTTGGAGCGCATTTTGAGAAATTTTGGGAAATATTGAAGCAAATTCACATTAATATCCCATTGGTTGATGCCTTGAAGCAAATGCCAAACTACGCCAAGTTTTTTAAAGATGCTTTATCTGAGAAAGGCAAGTTTGAAGAATTCAAAGTTGTTTCACTAAACCAAGGGTGTAGTGCTATTGTCAAGAGCAAAATTCCTAACAAAGAAAGTGATCCTGGAGCATTTACCATCCCAGTGACAATAAGTGGGCAACAATTGGGACGAGCGCTTTTTGATTTAGGCGCAAGTATCAATCTTATGCCATTGTTTTTATATAAGAAATTTTGTTTTGGTGAAGTGCGTCCTACAACAGTTACAATCCAGCTAGCAGATCGGTCAATCACTTATCCTGAAGGGATGATTGAGGTCATCTTAGTACAAGTCGATGAGTTCATTTTCCTAGCTGATTTTATTATATTGGACTACGAAGCCGATGAGGAGGTACCAATTATCCTAGGCAGACCTTTCCTTAAGACAGGCAGGACATTGGTCGATGTATATAAGAGGACGATAACACTAAGAATGAATGACCAAGAAGTACAATTCAACATTGACAATTCAATGAAATATCCATCTGATATGGAGCAGTGTTCATTCCTCAGTACAACCAAAGCTATCTTGGAAAAAGCTTCTAAGCAAAACAGATCAGCAACTCTAATGATTGAAGAAGACCCGCTAGAGGAAATGTTTGAGGTATTAAGTGAAGATGAACTGGAAGTGTGTAATGCTTTGATAAACATGAGCCAATTCAAGCCTCTCAATTTAGGAGAGCGCATTAATCCGCCTACAGAGCCGTCAATAGACAAACCACCATTGCTAGACTTGAAGCCGTTGCCTCAACATTTAAAATACGCATACTTGGGAGCAGAGAATACTCTTCCCATTATCATATCTGCTGAATTAATTCTGAAAAATGAAGCAATGCTACTAAACCTTTTGCGGCATTACAAGAAGGCTATTGGCTAGAAACTTGCAGTTATTACAGTCATAAGTCAATCGTATTGTATGCATAAAATCAACCTTGAAGAAGGGCAATTCAAATCTATTGAATAGCAAAGAAGGCTAAACCAAGTGATGAAAGAGGTCGTAAAAAAAGAAGTGATCAAGTGGTTGGATGCTAGAATCATTTACCCTATCTGCGATAGCAATTAGTAAGTCCTGTCCAGTGCGTACCAAAGAAGGGTGGAATGACAGTGATAAAAAATGATGCCAATGAGTTAATCCCGAGTAGAACTGTTACTAGGTGAAGAGTTTGTATGGATTATAGAAGACTCAACAAGGCAACCAAGAAAGACCACTTCCCCTTGCCGTACATTGACCAGATGCTTGACAGGTTAGCAGGGCAAGAGTTCTACTGCTTCTTAGATGGCTATTCCGGTTATAATCAGATTACGATAGATCCTAAAGACCAAGAGAAGATGACATTTACATGTCCGTATGGTATTTTTGCATTTAGGCGAATGCCTTTTGGGCTCTACAAGGCACCAGCCACATTTCAGCGCTGTATGTTAGCGATCTTCTTAGACATGATTAAAGAAATTGTTGAGATCTTCATGGACGATTTTACTGTATTTGGAAAAACATTTGATTCATGTCTGGTTAACTTTGGAAGAGTGCTGAAACGCTGCGAGGAGACAAACTTGGTATTTAATTGGGAAAAATGTCACTTCATGGTGAAAAAGGTAATAGTCCTTGGGCATCGCATTTCGAAAGAAGGAAAATAGGTGGATCGTGCTAAGATTAAAGTTATAGAGAAGCTGGAACCCCCGTGTAATGTCAACGGCATTAGAAGCCTCTTGGGGCATGCCAGATTCTACGGAGATTCATCAAGGATTTCTCAAAAATTTCAAAGCCTCTATGCGAGTTCTTAGAAATCAATCTAGAATTTAACTTTAGTGCAGACTGTCTGAAGGCATTCAATGCCTTGAAAAATGCTCTGATCACCGCGCCAATCATTATAGCGCCAGATTGGAGCAAGCCTTTTGAACTAATGTGTGACGCCAGCGACTACGCTGTTGGAGCTGTTTTGGGCCAACGGGGTGAGAAATTGCTGCAGCCAATTTACTATGCCAGCAAAACTCTTAATGAAGCTCAGCTTAATTACACGACGACAGAAAATGAGCAGCTGGCAGTTGTGTTTGCATTAGAGAAGTTCCGATCTTATCATGTTGGACCGAAGATTGTAGTATTCATAGACCATGCAGCTATTCGGTATCTAATGAGTAAGTCGGATGCTAAGCCCAGGTTAATTCGATGGGTTTTGCTGCTGCAAGAGTTCGACATCGAAGTGAAGGACAAAAAGGGAAGTGAGAATGTTGTGGCTGATCACTTGTCATGGTTAAAGAAAACAAATGAAGCTGACAAAAACATTCCAATTGTGGAAGGTTTCCCTGATGAGAGATTATTGGCGATTACAGCATTATCAGCCTCAGAACGACCTTGGTTTGCTGATTTTGTTAATTATCATGCCAGTGGAATCTTGCCTCTAAACCTAACGAGAGAACAGACTAAGAAGTTTTATGCAGATGTGAAATCTTACTTCTAGGACGAGCCTTTCCTGTTCAAATAATGTGCTTAAAATTTAATCGGAAGATGCGTGCCAGAAAATGAGGTTGAGAAAATCCTTGAAAGATGCCATGAAGCGCCATACGGTGGACATTTTGGAAGGATGAGAACCGCCGCCAAAGTATTTCAATCTGAGTTATATTGGCCCTCAGTCTTTAAGGATGCCCATCATTTTGCTAAGACATGTGATAAATGTCAGAGGCATGGGAACATTGGGGTACGGGACGAGATGCCACTGACATGTATCTTTAAAGTCGAGCTATTTGATGTTTGGGACATTGACTTCATGGGTCCATTCCCACCATCCAAGGGTAATCTTTACATTCTAGTTGTTGTGGATTACGTTTCAAAATGGGTGGAAGCAATTGCCAGCCCAGTAAATGATACCAAAATAGTGATTCGGTTCTGGCATAGAAATATTTTCTCTCGATTTGGAACGCCGAGGGTAGTGGTGAGTGATGAGGGAACACATTTTATCAATCGAGCTATGGCCAATGTTCTGATGAAATATAATATTATGTATCGAGTGGCTACACCATACCACCCCCAATCAAACGGGCAAGCTGAGGTTTCGAACAGGAAAATCAAAAGCATTTTGGAAAAAGTTGTTGGACCATCAAGAAAAGACTGGTCAATGCGGCTTGAAGACACGCTATGGGTGTACAGAACAGCATTCAAAACGCCTTTGGGGATGTCGTCGTATCAACTGGTTTTCTGAAAATCTTGTCATTTGCCTCTTGAGCTCGAGCATAGAGCATTCTGGGCTCTTAAAAATTGAACCTGGACTTGAACTTAGCTGGGATAGCAAGAATAATTCAACTTCTCTAGCTGGATGAACATAGACAATGAACGTATCAAAATGCAAAGTTATACAAAGAAAAGACCAAGGCATGGCATGACAAAGGGATAAAGCGTAAAGCATTTGAGGCTAGACAACGAGTGCTTTTGTATAATTCTCGATTTAAACTATTTCCTGGAAAGCTTAAGTCTAAGTGGTCTGGGCCTATCAGAATTATGCAGGCTAATGCTAGTGGAGCCATCAAACTAATGAATGAGGATGGAAGCGAATTCATGGTGAACGGACAATATTTAAAGCATTATTGGGGCAAAGATTTCAGAATGGAGAAATCTTCGTGGGCCTTTTCCAGCGAATAGAAGTTCTACGATGTTTGGAGCATTGGAATGTTCGGTATCTTTAATTTACTCTCCAAGCATGTTTTTTGCATTAATATTTTCTATCATGAAATTTATCTTGTATTTATTTGTGTTTGCATTTTAATTGTTGCATTTTATTTTCGTTATTCTATTGTTTCTTTTTAGTAGGGTTAGCTTAGGGTAGTTGGGAAATGCAAAAATTGGAACGTGGCAAATCGGAAAAGGCACGTGGCGAGCTAGGGTTTATTTGGAGGAAGCATCGTGACCATTCATGGATCAGCGGTGGGGATTGAAGCGTGGAGAGGAGTGTTTAGCTTTTTCGAAAAAAAAAATCGTTAAGGGCAGTTTTCTTTTACGCCTCTTCGCCTGCCTTTTTATTGCCCTCATTTCTTTCCTTTCCGTTTCAAGCATTCGAAATTCTCCTTCTTCTTCCTTAAATCTGTGCCCTAATTCTTCTCGCTGCTTCTCGAATTCGCATCTCTTAGGGCCTCTAAGACTAGAGCTCAGCGTGCCAAGGCAGCAGCAAGTGGAGAAGTTCAGAAAGTTCCGGCAAAGTGTAGGTTGAGAGCCCCGAAGGGGAACAAAGTCACAGTCTACGAAGATTCTTCTCTTTTTGAAGATGAAGTTCCTCTTGTGCGTAAGGTAGGGCGCAGCGCTCCAAATGGTAGTCCTGTTCGCGAGAATGTAGATGCTGGTGAGGTCAGAGGAAATGTCGCGGCCGTGTCTGAAGTGAAGCATGTTGTAGAGGACTCTGTGGAGAAAAGAAATTCAGAGGAGAATCAGTCCTCTATAGATTTGAATGTTAGTGGCGTCGAAAAGGCCTGCGAGCTTGGAGAGAGGTTATGCGGGTAGTGCATGAAGCGGTTGGAGTGAGTAATTTCGAGGAAGCTGAGGTTGCGATCGATGTCGAGCCAGTCTCAATTGTGAGACTCGAGTACCAGGCCGAAGAGATTAGCATGCATGATCCTCCTGCAAATGAGGATTCTGCTGTGCTAAAGCAGCCCAAGGTTAAAATAGAGGGAAAAAGAGAAAGGCTGCTGCGGCTGTTATTGATGACGAGTTTGAAGGAAATGAAGAGTGGGAAGAAGGCCGATACGCTTTCGGACGATTTCTGGTTATAAAAAAAGCTGTTAAGCGGGCTGAGTAAATGGTGGGCAAGCAGTGCCATCAAGAGCAAGGGTTCGCTGAGAAGGGCCTAGAGAGCAAGTTAGAGGAGGCAATCAAGCACTATGGCTGGGAGTTCTTTGTTAGGCCCTCAGAACCAGCCTGGCCTGACTGGGTCAGGGAGTTCTTCTGCAACATTAATGAAGAAGCTGCGTTCAAGAGCAGAGTGCGTTGGGTTGATGTGGATTGGAGCGCTGAAGAAATCAATGAGTTGTTATGGTTCAAGTCCAATCTTGATGCGGAGTTTAACCGAGTTGTCAAGAATCCATCAGATGAACTGTTGGAGGAATGCATTAAGAGGATCGGTGGTGAAGGAGCCAGTTGGAAAGTCGAGAAGGGCAAAAAAATTATGCTCGCTTCTTTTCTGACTGCGGAAGCCCACAGTTGGATGAATTTTATGCGAACAAGCCTAATGCCAACAACGCACTATACTGAGGTGGTTTGCAGTCGAGCTCTGCTCGTTTATGCGATTCTAGAGGGTTGGAGCATCGATGTTGGCAGCATCATTGCTGGAGAGATAAAAAGATGTATTAACAAGAAGGATTGCAAGCTGTTTTCCCCCCATTTGATTACCCATCTGTGTATGTGGTAGGGAGTTCAGCCTTTTCTTTATGATGAGCTACTCCCAGTCAGGTCTGCTTATGTCTCTCCCGAAGCTCGTTCAAAAGTGGTGCATTGTAGAAAGGGTGTTGGCATAATTGCTGACATTGAGGAGATCCTGGCAAGGCAGAAAGCTCAATAAGAAGTTTGTAGCCATCTAGCTAGTCAGCTTCCAATCTTTTGGAAATATGCACAGTTGAGAGATAGTGTGTTGAGTCAAAATGCTAAATTGAAGGGAGAGCTTCAATTGCCTGAATGCCCGATCGAGCTCATTCAACCTTGGATGCCGCCCTCGCCAGTCCCTGAAATTGACCATGTTGAAGATCAAGCCGGTTGCAGCTCCAGTTCCCACCTCTAGATGGAAGTCCTTGTCCTTATCTTTTTCTTTCTTTGCTTGTTTTTCTTTCTTGAAAGCCTTGAGTTTAGGGGAACTAAGCCTTACCTTCATTGAGGACAATGAAGATTTTAAGTCTAGAGGTGAGGGCAAGCCCGTGTATGAGAAAAAGATCGATAATTTAAAAATTCAAAACAAAAACCAAAGCATTCTGGTTACGCTATGTGAATAAAATGCGAAAAGCATCTTTGAGAAAAATGTTAGAAAATCAATGTCGCAGGCATTCTAAAAAAAAGGTGAATAGTGAAGAAAAGCTTGAAAAAAAATATGCGTTGCTGAATAAGGTCAAAGGCCAAGTGTTGTAATAAGGCAAAAAGCCGAGCTGTGTAAAGAAAGAAAAGCCTTCAGGAACTAAGGCTAGTAGCCATAGTGCTGAGAGCACCCCAATTCCTTCAAATGCCTCAACTTCGATTGTTTCCGCTGCTTAAGTGTACTGATTTGCTCAAGTGTGACATTTTAAGAACTATGGGATTTGGGTGAGTAGGTTGAGGGGGCTCGAAGTGCTTAAAGGGTGTGTGCGTGGGAAAAAATGTTGTAATTAGATGCTTTGGCTAAACTTAGGAGGATCAGAGATTGAGCGAGATGTTTTGGAGTCGTAGGCATTAGTGTTTAAGAGTGCTTAAGTTCTTATTCTAGCTGGAAAGAAATCGTTAAAAGGGATAAACATTATTTTTAACAGCACATGTGGTTAAAAGTAAATTGTGAAAACTGAGAGCTTTAGTTTATGATAGAAATTTCTAGGACAGAACCGCAATGCTGAGATCTCTGAGAATGGACCCTATTGATAATTCATGCATGTTAAGAGCATTTGAAGTTTTTCTCTGTGTTGATGTCTGTAGCATTGCTAGAGACGAGCAATGGTTCAAGTCTAGGGGTTTGATAACTCTCAATTAGAGAGTTATTTAGTCCACCTAATAGAGTGTTTTAACGAAAAATCAGGCATTATTATCGAAATTCATCGCATAGAACCACTTACGAATAGGGAATTAAGCTTAAAATGCATTGCATGTAACAAAAGAGGCTAGGATTAGAAATGCTAAGAAATCATGAGTTTTTATGCAAAAATGTTAATGTTTGAAGCATTTCTGATCGCATTTCAAAGAGCCCCTTATCTTGTTAAATTGTTCTCATCATTTCAGGTTTTTGAATGCTGAGAATGTTGAGCAAAGCCTAAATCAGAGGTGCAGAATTGAAGAAAAGAAAAGCCATTTTTCATGCGAGAGCCAATGTTTGCAGCATTGGCCTGACCAGTTCCTACAAAAAGTTGCTGTGTCAGAAAACCCTATACGTGGTCCAGCTGCTGCAGGTCAGATCCGGTCGGCCCTAGATTGGAGAACAAGCCACCTTTTGCCCTAGAATCTCAGTCGTTGATCTACCTTGATGATGGGAGTAAATAAAAACATTTTTGGGAATGGAGAAAGAATGAAGGGGGAGCTGAATTTGGAGAGCTGCTGGCAGTGACAAGGCTCCATCAGTGTTTGCAGTATTGTTTTCCATTTTTCTGCATTTCCTTTAGAACATTCTTCTTTTTACTTTCTTTTAAAGTTTTCATAGTTTACCTTCTACAGCACCACCAGGTGGTGCCTGCTGAAACATCTGAGTAAACTAGGCCATCTGTGCCCGGGTCTATGCCTGCTATGGCCAAAGTGTCTGAGTCTCGGCTCTCTGCTCAGAAAACATGTTCGTAACCATTTCACTCATGGCCACGGTAAACTCCGCTCTAGTAGCGGCATCCTGAAGTGGAACAGTCTCTGCTCCTCCCTCTGCAAGGCAACAGTCGGGGCCAAAGGTGGCCTGACGGTCGGAATAGCTCTGGACGTGGTCTCCTCAATATCTGGCTCGGTGCCACCACTTCTATTCGCGGCAGCTGACGTCTCAGCTCCACTACGTGTAATTGGCATCTCTCGCGATCTACATCCAAACCACACTGGTTAGTCCATGCTCGGACCAACACTACCAACAACAAGTAAAGACATGTAAGCTAGATGCAAGTACTGTAAACAAACTTTAAAATAATTAACTTTTGACATACCTGACGGTTGTTGGAGTGCTGATAATCATGGGAATAACGACCTAACTCAGTAGGTCAGTTTACATAATCTATGACTCTGAGCTCTGATACCAATTGTAAGAACCCGACTTCTAAACAGTCCTAAACCAGGTTCTTATTCAACATGCATGGTTCAAATAAATTAAACATCCACAGCTTAAAATATAAAACTGAAAACAAAAACCTACTTTGTTCAAACTAGAAACAGTTTACAAGTCAATCCATAAAAAGTTAAACATAGTTAAGCCTCTGGCTAGAGATTATTAAATCAATTTAAAACATGAAATCCAATACGAGTAAAAGTCTATCCTGCATGTTGAATCAAGCAACAAAACAATTAATAACAAAGCAGCGACGCCCATGATCATTCAGCTTCTCCTCTAGCCGTCTCTGTGCTGTCCCAAGTTACCTGGTAGAAGAAACCACAAAAAAGGGTGTGTACAATGGCACTCAGTAAGAATTCTCAGCCGGGGTACATTACGTAAAACCAACATTATCTAGCATCCTAGCATACATGCAATACAGATTACCAACAGGAACATAGCATGAGTCATCAACATGACTCCCAAACTTTGAGAGTCTCTAACTCTCGGCGAAGTGATCAGCTCTCTAACTGATCCTGAACACTTGGGAGAGTACCCAAGTATCTGGCTCTAAACAGGACAAGAATGGTGTACTGATGACACTAGCCCGAGGGTCCTCTCGGCATCTAATGCGTGTACGCGCACACGGCATGTTGTTGTAAACTGGGGCATATGTAGGCCTACACAAACTACGCCAGTCCAAGTATGCATGCCTAACAAGACCCGAAAAGGTGTCCACTGATCTAAAGATGGTGGGAGGCCCTTGGCACTGAACTGTGACAGCCTATTCACACCAACGCCTGAAGCTAAGGTCGTCCCAAGGTAGGCTTACACCAAGGAAAGGACCCCGCTCTAGCAGGCTACAGACTAGGCTTATGTCGGAGTGGTAGCTACTTCACACCCGACTGCCAGGAGTTGAAAATCAATCCTCACTGGTCCTGACCTGTGGGGGAAAACATACTTCGTGTCCACTCTCAGCCTCTAGATGATGACAACCAGATAAACTCTATCTAAGAGTGATAAAGACCAATTGTAATGTAAAAACTCGACTCTAAAATAGCCTTAAACTCGGTTCTTACTCAGCATGCATGAATTTAAAATCCATTAAATTCGACAAGTGAGACAAGCAACAGAAAAAAATAACAGTTGATAGGGAAAATGACAATTCAAAAACCATTATTAAAAACCATTATAAAATAAAGCCTTTGGCCAGAGTATACGAAAACAGTACTAAAACAATTATCCCAAAAATACTCTAAACATGCTGAAAACATAAAATAAATGAAAGAGACTATGC
>JBBMKA010005664.1:0-11234 GCA_037833695.1 Sechiopsis laciniata | reverse complement strand
GAAACTGAACTTAAAATTTCTTTTAAGCTGCCTACCCTTTTTTAATGAAGGGATCAAGTCATAATGTAGTTTTTTTTAAAAAAAAATTTTTTGGGGGCGTTCACCTTTTTTACTCATGTATATATATATATATGTATGTGTATATATATATATATGTATGTATGTATATATATATTTTAAAAGAAGAAACTGAACTTAAAATTTCTTTTAAGCTGCCTACCCTTTTTTAATGAAGGGATCAAGTCATAATGTAGTTTTTTTTTTTTTAAATTTTTTTTGGGGGCGTTCACCTTTTTTACTCATGTGGGCCTGGAGTAGCTTGCAATTTATACTCATAAGCCAAGGAGTATTACATCATTAAGCATAGAATTTTTTAAGAAACTTTTCGTTGATCGGGCCGATTCTTAGTCCGTCTTTATCCACAATCTTGTAAGCTCCGTTGGTGTAGACTTCTTTGACAACATATGGTCCGTCCTATTTAGGTGTGAACTTATTGCCCATATGTCGCGTCGTGATGATAGGTCTTCTAACGGCAAGCACGAGGTCTCCAACTTGAAACGAACGAGGCTTGATAATTTTATCAAAAGCTTTAACCATTCGTGCTTGGTAACATTGTAATGTTTGTTGAGCTTCAAGCCTTCTTTCATCTAATGCTTCTAACTCTTGAAGGCGGAGTGTTCCATTTTCTTCCACTGTCAACTCTTCTTGCACGATTATTCAAAGTGATGGGATTTCTCTTTCCAACTGAAGTACAACTTCTACTCCATAGACTAAAGAATATGGTGTGCTACGGTAGGTGTACGGTGCGTAGTTTGATAAGCCCACAATGCTTCACCAATTCTTTTCTGCCAATTCTTCTTTGCCTTGGAGGCTATCTTCTTCAATAGATTGCATAGAGTCTTGTTAAACGCCTCCGCCAACCCATTTGCTGCTGCATTGTATATGACGACTTGTATTGTTTGAAATGGAATTTTTTTACATAACTTATCTATCAAGCTATTGGAGAATTGTCTTCCATTATCTGTTACAATGCGATGGGGAATGCTGTAACGATAGATTATATGCGTTCAGATGAAATTTGCAACATTTTCTTTCTTCGCTTCTCGCAAAGGGATCGCTTCAGCCCACCTTGAAAAGTAGTCGATCGCAGCCAAAATGTAAGAGTGACCTGCCGATGATTTTGGAGTTATAGGACCTACGAGATCAAGTCCCCAAGCTTTAAATGGCCATGAAGCAATGGTTGGATGAAGAGGCTCTGGCGGTTAGTGTATAAAATTCGCATGGACTTGACAAGCTTCACATTTCTTTGCGTACTCCATTGAATCTTGGACCATGGTAGGCCAATAGTAACCCATCCTTTTTAGCTAAAAATGAAGCTTTGGACCGGACTGATGAGCACCACAAATGATTGAGTGTGGCTCCTCTAATGTTGTATTTGACTCATATTTTCCCAAGCATCGAATAAGAAGTCCTTCATAGGAACGACAATAAAGAGTCTCTTTGTAATGGACAAATCGAGCAGATCTTCTTCGTACCTCTGCCTTGCACTGAGGCTCTATAGGGAGCTTCCCATGCTGAAGGTAGTCAATGATATGTTGACGCCAGTCTTCTTCTTCAATCACATAGACAGATATTGCATTAGTCCCATGATATTCATTATCGGCTGGTGGTACGACCAATTTCTGACAGAGTGTAATGCTCATATTTTCCTTATTAGAGATTGTGAGCACAGTAGCCAAATTACCCAAAGCATCGACACTATTATTTCTCGTCCTTGGAACATGCTCTATGATGAGGCTATCAAAATTCTCCAATAACTGTCTAGCATATGTAAAGTACGGCTTCAAGTCTTCATGCTTTGTATCATATTGGAGTAGGACTTGGCTTAACACTAATTTTGAATCATCATATATCTCAATATACTTTACGCCGATATCGATGGCCATTTGAAGACAAATTATCAAGGCCTGATACTCTGCAACATTATTCGAGTATAGTTCTTCGAGCATGAAGCTGTAAGTCAACATATGCTTTTCGAGTGAAATAAAGACAACGCCTACACTTGCTCCACTTCTTCGTGCTGCACCGTCAAAATACATGGTCCACGGGTTTGTAACTTCGAAAAGGAATGCCTCATCATCAGGAAAGTCTTCACACAGCTTCCAATCCAAAAGGACAAGATGATCTGCTAGAAAATCTACCAATGCTTGTCCTTTCATAGCCTTTTGGAGGACATAAACAACGTCATATTGATGAAGCAAGATCAATAATTGGTCGAGATAGAATATACTTAATTGGGTCGGCCTTTGCAACTAGACGTACTATAAACGCTTGCATTTAATGCCTCAGCTTATCGATGAAAAAGAAAATAGCTAAACACATCTTCTTGATGGGAGAGTAGTTTAATTCTGCTCCTGTAAGAGTTTGGCTTAAGTAGTATAGTGCTCGTTCTTTTCCACCTTCTTCTTCCTGTATAAATAATGCTCACAATGATCGTTCTTGTGCGGTGATGTACAAAAGAAATGGTTTTCCAGTTATAGGAGCGCCTAAGACAGGAAGGCTAAGTAAATATTTCTTTATGCTTTCGAAGGCATTTTGACATGCCTCATCCCACTCAAAATTTTCTCCTTTCCTCGTCAATCTTTGAAAAGGATGGCATCTACCAGCTAGGTTGAAGATGAATTTTCTGATGTAAGCTAGGCGCCCTTGAAGACTTCTAAGCTCGTGCAAATTCTTTGACGGCTGCATCCTTTGTATCGCATCGATCTTGGACTGATCTATCTCAATTCCTCGATATCTTACGTTGAAACCTAGAAATTTTCTCGAAGTTACTCCAAATGCACATTTGAGAGGATTCATTTTTAGTTGATATTTTCTTAGTCGATCAAAGAATACCTTGAGCTCTTCTAGGTGATCTTTTGGCTTTACAGATTTAACCACGAGATTGTCACCATAGCATTCGACACATTTGTGCAGCATATCATAAAAAATCTTCTACATTGCTCGCTGATAGGTCAAAATTTTTCAATCCGAACGACATGACCTTGTAACAGTATATTCCCTTTGGAGTTTGAAAAGCTGATATTTCTTCCTCTTCAAGAGCCATCCTTATTTGATTATATCCTGATGATCCATCCATGAAAGACAAAGCTTCATGTCGACATCAACCATAATTTCAGTGATGGGTAATGGAAAATCATCTTTCAGACATGCTGTATTCAAATCACGGAAGTTCATATAGACGCTAAGTTGCCCATTCTTCTTCCTTACTGGAACAATGTTGGCAATCCATGTTGGGTATTTTATTTTGTGGATGAATCCAGCTTCAATCAACTTATTCACTTCGGCCTCTATATGTGGGATAAGTTCTGGTCTAAATCGTCCACGAGTTTGCTTGATCGATCAAGATCCAGGTTTAATAGCTAGGTGATGGACCGCAACTTTTGGGTCAAGTCCTGGCATTTCCTTGTATGACCAAGCAAAAATGTCTTTGTATGTAGTAAGTAGACTCAAATACTTGAACTCTTCCTCAGGCGTAAGCAACGTGCTCATGAAAGTTGAGCGCAACTCTTCCTTCGTTCCAAGGTTTATTTCTTTAAGCACATCTACCGTTGATTGAAAGTCATCTTCTAACGGGAGTGGTGCTTCATCAACATCTTGTTCACCTACCTCAACTTCTGTCTCTTTTATGATGGTGATGTGGTGACATGGTGACTTGCTTTCTTCTTGCTTTATTTTCTGTTTTCCTGGGTTAGTGAAGATAACATCACGCCGCTTTACTCTTAACGAACCTTTAGTTTCAACTGTAACAAACATTTTTCTCTCCATATAGGACGGAACAACACTATAGATGTCCTTATTGCTTCGTATTTTACTAGGTGACTTGTCTTTGACAATTTTTCCTAAGCTTTCATGAGAGATTCGATTAAACACAGACTTGGGATGTCCTCCATCTTTTGTTGGCGTTACGCTTAATCTTTAAAAAACTGATGGTCGAGACATATCTGTGGTTGGGCTTATTTCTTCCTTTCCGCTTGTTTGCTTGCTTAACCTTAGAAATGCAGATGGTCGTGTTTCACCCCAAGATAGTGTTTATTTCTCCTCTATGGGCTTACTTAATCTTTTGAAGACTGATGGTTGCATCTTATCAGCGATAATAGATATTTCTATATTTTTTCCTGTTACCGTACCCAACCTTTGAAGTACTGAAATGCGAAAAGTTGATTATCCAATGCTTTTAAGGGCGGGTACCTTATGACCAACATTCTTCTCTTCCTTTGATTCTTCAACCTCTTCAATTGTTATGTGGTTGGCATCTTCTACCTTTACCTTCTCTCTTCTTGTTATGTGAACTGGTTCAGGTGACTTATATCAAAGTCCTTTTCTTGACATTGGTAGAGCGTAACCTTTCTTCAACAGTTTCTTTTGCGTTGAAGAAAGCTCGGCTTGGTCATCAAATATACCTAGGCATTTGAACTTGGTATGTGTCGTGAAATCGTATCCTGCATTAGCTAGAAGTTTATACGCGTTGGGGTCAAATCCATCTTTTGTCCATTTCTCAGGAAAAGCCACATTCTTCTCATCTTCTATGTTTCTCTAACTCCATTGCTTTTTCTTCTTTGTCAAAGGAGTGATGAAACTTTCCTTTAATACTTCGATATCCCCTACTTTCAAATTTTTAGAACATTCGATGAAAGATGCTTCACCCTTTTTCTGTCGGGATACAGGGACATAGCGTAAGATGGGCGAAGTTGGAAGTTGCTCATCTTTTAGAATCTTAGGAGCTTCTAGACTCTTTGAAGCCTTACTCTTTACAAGGCACGACTTGTCTTCTCTCTCTACTCCATTCTTTTTTATGTCGGCCTCTAGCTCTAACATAGCTTAATCATTCTCTTTTACTGAAGTGATCTCTTGTGCTACTTTTTGTTCCACGATCTTGTTCTTCATGTAGAACTTTGTGTCTGCAAAATGAGACTCGACCTCTAAGAACGGATTTGTGTCAGCTTGTACTTTCTTGACACCATTTTGGTAAAAATTAAAGCATTGATGCAATAAGGAAGTGACAATCCAGTTTTCATGAATCCAGGGTCGTCCCAATAGCAGTTGATATGTTGTTTTGCAATCTATAACATGGAATAAAGCTTATGCACTCAGTTTGTCAATGATGACTTCAAGCCGTATCATGCCAATCGCCTGTTGTCCGCCTTGATTGAAGCCTTGGATTAATAGTTTACTGTTAGAGAGCTCTCCCATGGAGATGCTTAGTTACTTCAAGGTTACCTTTGGCATTATGTTAATAGCAGAGCCATTATTAATAAGAATTCGCCTAACCTTTTGCTCTAGTATATATCCCAAGACATATAAAGGACGATTATGAGGTTTTGATCTTAACAATAGATACTCGTCTGTGAAGCTTATAGACATGCATGCCGAACTGTGTGCGTGTGTCGTAGGTATTTTGGCGTTCTTGTTACTTGAGTCTAATAATGCCTCAATTAGAGAGTTTTTGTATGTTTAAGGGAGTGATAAGAAATCCTCTATATTGAAGGAGGATGTACCTTTAGACTTAACAACAGCTTTTGAAGAACTCGCCGAGTTATCATTTATGCAAACCACATGACATGTAACAACATCTGTCGCCTCCTTTTCTCCATCACAGAAATTTTTTCTTGGGAAGTAATTAGCCAACATTACAGCATGACGCGCTCGCATAAAATCTTCGCACTCCTCTATGACGGGCTTAGATTTCCTTGCAGTTCTTTTGCCTTGTTTCTTTGGCAATCTCTTCCTCTTTGGCTCTTTAAATAAGCGTGATTCTTTCTAAACATAAGTATGTTTTTGTTTTCTACGACGAGATATGATGGTTTAACCTTCATTCTCATCTACGGTTGGCTCTGAGATACATCTTCCTTGGATGGAAGCTTGTTGATGATTTTTCCTTTGAAGGTTGCGGTCCGAGAATCTCTCCTGAAATCGAACAACAATAGGCTCAAAGGAGTCGAATTGAATCAAGCATTGAGACCAATGTGGCGTTGTACTCTTGGGTGGTTGTGCTTTGGGTTGAGGAACCATAGTGGCATGATTAGCTTGAGCTACTTCCTCAAGGTCCAGCTCAATTTTCTTTTCTCTAGCCAATCTCAGAATCAACTCTTTTAGAACAAAGCACTTGTCTATGGGATGGCTGACAACGCGATGGTATTTACAGTAGTTAGGATCATTTACCTTGCCTAACTCCTCGAAACGCTTGCATTCGGGCAACTGAATAAGTTTTGTTTCTAGCGTCTGGAAACGGAAAGACTTTTTCTTGTCTCTCCTGTAACGTAAGACGGTGTCTTTGCTCTACAACAGGCCATTTCTCAGGTTTTGCTTCCTTTCCCTTTGAGAAAATTTTTAATGGGGCCGTGCTGACGGTCATTGATTCATTTGCCACACTTTTTATAGCTTTTTCGGTGGCCTTAGAGTCCTTCTTTTCCTTGTCCGTTTCTAGGACTAAAGAATCTTTATTTCTTTTGCTTCGATGCTCAACTCCATATCGTGAGCTTGAGTGGCTAGCTCCTCAAAGGTGCGAGGCTTGATTCTCTTCAAGATGTACAGGAGTCCCCAATGCATGACCTGGATACATATATCGATCGCGAACATTTTAGTGAGGTGTTCTCTATAATCCAGACTTAGAGCTCGCCAACGGTTAATATAGTCGACAATAGGCTCGTCCTTCCGCTGCTTCGCATTTGTAAGTTCTATCATGCTGACAGTCCGCCTTGTGTTATAGAATCGGTTAAAGAACACTCTCTCCAACTCTTTCCAGCTGTTTATCGTTTCAGCTTCAAGATCAGTATACCACTCGAACTCATTCCTTTTTAAAGTTCGGATGACTTGTCTGACAAGAAGGTCTCCTCGAGTGCCAGCGGTTTCACAAGTCTCAACAAAATGAGCAATATGCTTCTTGAGGTGCCTTTTCCATCAAACTGTTGGAACTTAGGTGGCTAGTACCCTGCAGGCATTCTTAAGTTGTCTATTCTCTTTGCGTAAGGTTTGGAATAAAAAAGAGAACTTTGAACTAGCTCACCACCTTAAGCTTTAATAGTGTTTGTGATCATATCGTGCAGTTGTTTGATGGACAGGGAAGCGGCCAAGGTTGAGTGTGGTTGTGGTTGTCCTTCTAAGAGAGTGTTCTTTCCTTTATCATTAACTTGCTCATGGGGGCTCTGGCTTGATTCAGCTGTCTCCCGGTTTTGCATCTGATTTTTTAGGTTAGTGATCTCTAAGTCCATTTCCTAGATTGTTTTCATCATTTGTTCGAGCTTTCTTTCGATCTCTGCCATTCGGTCATCGCCTCCCTCACCAGCCATCCTAACAGCATCACATCAGGATTCGACGTCTCTTTTTGTTGATTGACGGTAGGAGTAACTTGATCAATCAACGGGTTATCTTTGAATATGATTTCATCAGAAGTTTCCTTTAGCAGTCTTGTGATGATATTAGCGATCGAGGTGTTACTTGAGGTTCATTTCTCTTGACGGGCTTGGAACGACTGTGCGTGATAGGTATAGAGTAAATTCTTGAAGCAGACACCTTCGATGTAGTGTTCCTTCTTGTGATTGAGCCTTCTAGAGCAGCGGTATTTGATGTGGCTTTTCCAGACATGGTTGCTTGATTTTTGTGAGAGATTGAGATGAGAGGTAGAGATGTCTCACTGGGCGTGTCAATTTGTTCACACGAGATTTACGGAGAAATTTTGATTTGTGGAGTTGAACTTGAGTTTTGAGATGATTTGTGTGAATGTGGTTCAATCTCTATACTTTGACATTTGATTTGTTCTCTCTGAATGTTTGTTCTTGATTTAAAGAACAGGATGAACGTTCTTCGTATTTGGTTGCTTGTTTGCAGATTTGCTTGACTTTCGAAGTGATTTTCTACTTCAAAGGCTGCTTGATCCCTAGAAATTTGGAGAGTCTTCAGTTTGGTGGAATTCTCTCTAGAGCTTATAATTTCTGACCCCCAAATGAACGAGAGCTTCTCTATTTATAGAGCTCTTATGGACCGTGAGCTTGAGCCTTGATGGACTTGGCCCTTGGGCTTGGTCTTTTGGATTTGGATTTTTTGGTTCGTTTCACTAAACGAACTTTAGTCTTGTTTAATTTTGACCCAAATTCAAGAAAAGGCAACTTTTGGTCCAAATCAATTTGAGAAATATTGTCTCAAAATTTAATTTAATTTTGCCATTAAATTTAGGATAATGACGTGGCGATCTATGATTGACCGAAATTTCTCAGTCAACGGTATTTATGATATAATAAGTGATAATATGCTTAATGAATGATATAAGTTAAACTGAACTTACTTCAGCTAATTGACACAAATCTTTCAACAAGAGTCGCAACTTTAATTTTTAATTTTTTTTTGTTTGTTTAAATGTTGTTCTTATACTAAAAAAAAAAAAATCAACCATACCAGAAAAAAAGAGACAACATTATTTTTCTTTAAAGAAAGAGGTTGTCTTGATTAATTAATTATTTTTTAGTTTTATTACTGTTGGAGATAGGAAGATCGAACCCATATTTATTGGTTAGTGGGTGAATATCAATATATTAATTAATTAGATGAACTATACAATTTTACAATATTTTTTAGAGTTGAAAAATTGTAACCCATGTCTTATTAGTTAAGGATACTAATCAATTAATTGTTACCTCACTTTTATCTTACTACCATTTTAATAAGATTTCAATGGTTATACAGTGGAAAACATTGGAAATTTTGGTACAAAATTAATAAGGGAAAAGTTCAGTGAATAATTAGCGCAGAAGGCCAAAACAGAAAAGATATTGCAAATTTGTCCATCTTAAGAATAATTAGCAAAAGTAATTTACTGATAAAGAAAAAATAATTCGAAATATTAGAAAAAGACGGTTGTGCCCTCTCATTTTAATTATTATAATATATTAATATTTTAAAATGGCGTCAGAAAAAAAAACAAAACCCTAATTTCATTTGAAACCAAGCGCCCATCTTTCCCATTTTTTTCTCTAGCTTTCTCTTTTCACGCCGCGACTTTTCGGATCCATAGTTCCCATTTCCTTCAAACTGCCTCAGACCTTCATACTCACAATCCTCTCAATTTTTATGTTCTTCATTAGATTTCACAATTGTTTTCGTCGATTTCCATCATTGTTCAACCTCTGTTGCTACGTATTAAAGGTATTTTTCTTCAAATCTTTCGGTTTCATCCTCACACGAGTTTCTACTCTAAAATCAAGCGTATTAAAGTAATTTTCCGTTCTTATCGTCTTGAATACTGTTTGTGGAGTTTCGATTAAACTAATTTCCTTTTACTATTTATGATTTCGGATTTCTAGGGTTTTTTTTAGGTTTCTAATTTATGATTTTTGATATTATTCGAGGATAGTATTCTAATGTCTATTTTAAACAAATTTTTTATCTAAAATTTTGCACTATTATTAGGTATTTATATTAGAATACAGTTTTTTTTCATAGACATTTTGTTTATTCTACAGTACAGCGAGTGGATCCTAAACAAAAGCCTAAACATTGTTCTGAAATTTGTACTGTATTGGTTAATACTGTATTAATTTCTTAATTATGTATTGTATTGGTTAATACTGTATGAGATTTCTGATTAATGTATTGAGTTGTTAAAAATGTATTAGATTCTTAATTCTGTATTGTAATACATACTATATGAGATTTCTGAAATCTGTATTGAACTTTTAATACTCTATTTGTTTCTTAAATCTGTATTGATTATTTAATTCTATATTAGATTTCTAAAATTTGTACTGAACTTAAAATACTGTATTTGTTTCTTAAATCTGTATTGATTGTTTAATATTGTATGAGATTTTATGAAATTTATATTGAACTTTTAATACTGAATTAGGTATGTATTGACAGCTTCGAGGAGAAGGAATTTTCGCAAAAGGAGATAAAATGATGAAAAGGACGAAAAGGAAGAAAATGGTTGCTATTCACCTATGGTCTCCTTACACATCCAAGTTTGACTCGTCAGAAGAAAAAAAGAAGGAAAGTTCAATGAAGAATGTGAATGACACTTATGATTATATTGATCCTCCAAGTTTTACTTTGATGTCACAACTTAAGAATTTAATTCTGTTTTTGATATTAAAGACATTTAAAGATTAATTGTCTTACTTACCTTGTTTGAAGATATCTGCTGCAACTTTAGTGTTCATACCTTTTGATATAATGAAATATATTTTGGAACAATACTTTAGTGTTCATACCTTTTAATATAGTACTTTTAGAAATGTATTGGCTTCAAATTGAATATCAAATACCATTTTTGAAAGAATGAAAACAATTACAATGTTGGCCAAGTTGCCAGTTTGCAAAGTTTATAGCAGGTTTTCATGGCACAAAAATGAGTATTCTAATCAAGTATGATACTTATTAAAAACCATTTATATTTTGCTAGTTTATAAAGTTGGCTTATAGCAGGTTTTCATAGCACATAAACATGAATAAAAATAACATGGTAACTAGAGCTGTAGAGAACAGTTTGCAAAGTTGAGAGTCCTCATAGCCAATTAGAGTCATAAAATTGGACTATACATAAGTATTACTTGCACATAGTTTCATTATTTTTTCGAAAAATTGGATTACAATAGAATTATCAAAAAATATTTTAGAGAACAATCATAAAAACAGTATTAACTATTAATACCATGTTTGAAAGAATGTAAACAAATACACCTACTAATATGAGATACAATAAGAAAGAAAAATGCTACTGAGAAAAAGGATTCTGCATGTCTTTCTATTGTGACCAAGCTTTTTACAACATCCACATTTAACTATTTTCTTCATTTCAACTTTTCTTTTCATGCGCTGTTTCTTCGGTCTACCAATGGGACGTCTTGTTGAAGGAGACAAAAGTTTGATATCTTTGATGTCTTGAGGTACATCCCAATAGTCAGAAAAACTGACAGGGAATACTAGGCAAGCATATGTCTTTCGTATTTTGTCATTTGAAGAATACTCAGATACGTCTTTTGCGCCAAGGTTGTTCCGGAGTATAACAACAGAGGCATATGGACATGATATGCCTAGTTTATCATATTGCTGACATGTACATTTCTTTTCTCTAATATTGACTATATTTTGATGAGTTCCATAATTAACTTGAAATTGATTAGTATCAATGGGTAACACCTGCTTGAGGACAATATTAATATATACATTAATACAATATGTAA